>NTHP01000394.1:2788-18893 GCA_003416845.1 Oplegnathus fasciatus | reverse complement strand
ATAATATGAGTTCACCACAAGATGGCAGCATGGCCAAGTAGCCATGTTTATTTATTGCAACACCCTCAGTATGTTGTCTTGTCATTAAATACTGTAGTAATGGGAATATAAGAAGTACATTCAATTTGCTCTCATGCAGAATGCAGAGTTCACTGTGATGGATCTTATTCTTTGCTATCTCATGAGTTTTGACATTTTTATGGCTACAAATTACAGTTTAGGGTCAAAGACCCGACAGCCAGCTTATAGGAACAGGCTGCATGTTGTCCATCAACCCTCTGATGTAAACTGTATTGAACAATGCAGAACAGGACAAAAGTCTGCATATACAGTACATAGCAGCTCTGTAATTGTAATAAATAGGTAAGATCAGATAAGATAAGAGAAGGTAAGATAAGCCTTTCTTGATCCCCCAGTGGGGAAATTCAGTTGTTGCAGCAACACAAGGACAGAAATAAGCTCAGATAAATAGAGAAAGTAAAAAATAAATATAAAACTAAAATATGAATAAAAGTAAAAATAGAAACTACACAAGAGCAACTGAACAAAATTACAAGGCAAAAGTGACAGTGATGTGATTAATAGCAGCAAAGTCTAGTACATGTAAACGGTGTACACCAGACTAATATATGATATGATTAAGTAATGCCCCTTAGTGTTTGTCTGTATTAATATAGAAATAGAATAAGAAATATGATATAATATATGGTGTAATAAAACTGTATAATATATTAACATAATATAGTATAATATAGTATGGTATATAAGATATAGTACAACATAATATAAAGTATAGTATAGTATAATATATATCAAAATATATAAATCTATCATCAACAGAGAGACAATAATAATAATAATAATGATAATAATAAACTTTATTTATATAGCACATTTCACAACAAGGCTTTACAGAAAAAACAGATAAAAACAAAAAATATAAAACAATGTACAGATAAAAACGATGAGGGACGGTACAGATGAATACATTCAAATACAAATAAATAAAGAAAACAGTGCTTGTCTGTAACACAT
The DNA here is from genome assembly GCA_003416845.1 of Oplegnathus fasciatus. Classification (NCBI taxonomy): domain Eukaryota; kingdom Metazoa; phylum Chordata; class Actinopteri; order Centrarchiformes; family Oplegnathidae; genus Oplegnathus; species Oplegnathus fasciatus. Next base: position 17,858 of record NTHP01000394.1, on the reverse strand, counting down.
ATTGTTGAGAGATGCATGAAAACATTATTATCATATCAAATGAAAAAAGTCTTTAGTTGAGAACATTATTTGTTGATTTATGAATAACAGACAAAGAAGTTTTATACATTCATCAAAAGTTCTGTTAGTATGAGTAAATTAAACATGTAAAACTGTATCAAGAAAAATACATTTGTTTGCTTTGGAAATGTATGAAGACTTATTATTATTATTATTATAATTATTATTATTATTATTATTACTGTTAGACATTTGTTTCTACATGTGCTCCCCTGAGCTGTGGGCAGGTCGTCCCCTGTCTGCTTGGTACAGCTCAGGAGGAGGAGCCTGGTTACGTCCTCCGTCTTGAGAATCACACGCCGAGCGGATCCCAGCTCGTCCCCACACACACTCACACACACACACCGCGCTCTGCCGGGGAAAGGAGGCTGACACGATGCCTCTGGAGAGGTGACCACCGCCAGACCACAATGGCAAACAAATGAATCAGATCATAATTAGCTGCTCCATCTCATTAAACATGGCTCCTGTTTCCAAGCGGGCGAGGAGGAGGTGAGAGCGGCGGCGGCGGCGGCGGTGGGAGCTCAAGACAGAAGCGCTTTTCTGCGAGGTGTAGGGAGAGGGGACCGCGGCGCTCTCTCGTCTTGTAAGAGGATAAAGAAAAAAGGGAAATCGAGCTATTTTTAAGCGGACTGCTTGGACTCTCCTCCGGTGACACCATGAGCAGCGCACCGGATGAGAGCTCGGTGCGCGTCGCCCTGAGGTAAGGATGCAGCTCCGGACCCTCCTCTCCAAAGATGCTCTTGTGTCACACCTGCTACACAGCCATGCACATGTTCCTCCTGCTTTTATTCTTGTCTGTCGTCCATCACTGGATATATTCATGTAACATACTTGTAAACAGACACTCCAATCTAGTGCCTCGCTCCATTCTTCTTCTTGTGCCCCCACATCCCTTCAAAACAATACCCCTCCCTCTCTGAGTGTGCTTTTATTTTGAAGCTATTAAGAAGCTGCTCTCTTCTCCACATCTCAAGCCAGGAGCCGCAGTTACATGTATGATTTACACAACAAATATAGACCAGTGGCCCATGATTACATGAGCTTCTTTTGTTAATACCTGCCCCGCATGTACATGCTGTGTAGTGGATTTATGAATGAAGCTCTGGGGGATTAGGCCGAGGAAAAGCCTGCAACTCTTCTCTCACAGTGTGTCTCCTGTAGTCAGAACAACACACAGAGTCTGACCATTTTTCTTATAGAGGATATGATGCTTTTGGTAGCCACAAAGAGGTTATTACAAGGCAGTAATGTCTACTGAATCTTTGCTGACTGCATTGGATCCATCTGTAGTGTATCATGTGTAGAGTTAGAGGCAGTTTGCATTTGCTGTATCACACTGATCTGACCTTTGTCCCCTTGGCCAATCCATGCTGTCACTTACATGGCAGACAAGCTGACAGTGGCCGTCTGGTCACCGGTTATATCAGTGTAAGGCTGAACAGACGGAGCCCAAACAATAAAATACATAACAAATCAATAAAGACATCAATAGAGGGCGGCAGCTGAAGTCAGGGGCAGGTGCTTTTTCTGTGTGTATGTGTGTGTGTGTGTATGTGTGTGTGTGAAAGACAATCTGAAACGTCATGTGAACTGGATCAGTGGAAGACGGAGGACAAAAGCTAGTTCCTCTCATGTTTCTCTGCCCTCTCTCTCTCTGTGTCTCTGCCTGGCTTGTTATTTTGCATTCAGACTTTGACCCAGAACTCTGTTTACTGAGCCAACTCAGTTTACGAGCACGTCTCTCTCCTTCACAGATAGTAAATAATCTGTCAGTATATATCCAGTCGTGCAGTCTCTTCAGTACAGTCTCGTTAATGGGATTTCATTCATACTGTGAGATTACATTTGTCTGGCTTCCTTAATAATACATGGGCATAGAGTCGCTGTCTTAGTTCACTGTAGACATGTTTTTCACAAGCTGTTGATAGTAATACAAATCAGGCTTCAGAAAGGTGTGTGTGTGTGTGTGTGTGTGTGTGTTTCTTTGAGTGGAAACTACCTGCTATAATATCTTCTTAGAAAGCTCAGGCTTCATTAATTATTTGGAGAGCTCTGTCATCTTGTTTGCTAGTTGGGTGTCCACCTTTAGTCCTATTGATGGTCAGTCGACTATTCATTGGTTTATTCTTTCATTCATTCATATGTTTGTCTTTCTTTCTTTCTTCTATTATTCTATCCACTCGTTCATTTAATGGGAGCTTTTGAACTCAGTAATTGTGTACGAACAAACATACACTCTGTCAGCAAAAATTATGTAAAGATTATGTTCGTCCATCATGTGTAAGAGTTGTATAAATTGAGAAAAGGTTTTCTTTGAAGCTGATAATTCAAATTAGGCAGGTGAAATGACTTAGTTAAGGATAGAGGTACGGATTGGTCAGCACGATGCTACAAAACTGGAATAGTCAGCTGTTCAAAGTCTCTTCTGAGGTCAGCTGTGGTACTAGAAATCGCTTTGTCACTAATCTCTCTTTCTTTTACACACACACACACACAAGGTTAGCAGATCCACTTCCTGTCACTGAACCTGTCAAGGCCTCACCTGCGAGCTCACAGAGCTCCTTAATCTGTCTCACACACCAGTCACCTTCTCCGTCTCAAATACAAATTTAACTGTGCTTTATTTGTACGACTGAGTATAGACCTTTTTTTTACAGGAGACATTTTGACTTCAAGTAAGAAAAGCCCAGGTGGAGCTGATAACATTAACAATGACTCATTTCCATTTAAGAGTCCTAGGAGACCACATTAGTGAGCCAGCATGAATAACACCAGAACCCTGGAACTGGCAAAACTATGACATGTCAAAATATCTGCTGTGAAAAAGGCTTATTAACATAAACATAAACAGCTGATGCATTTAAACTGATTTAAACAGTACTAAGTCTAATGGAATATTTAACTTAAAGCTGCACTAATCAATATTTTTATGTGATCAATGGATCAAATGACTATGTGCAATATGAAAGGTGTCGCTCATAGTGACAAACCCACAGAGAGTTATCACCTGACTCTGTTGTTCCCCTCAGCATTATGGAGCAGCTTAGCGTCTTTTAGATCATTGTTTTGGTTTTACAGCCTGCAACTCTAATGTTTTGGTTCACTCTCACCGCTCTCATCAGTCATTTCCCGCAGCAGCAGGTAGTTTATAGAGAAAAGCCTCTGCCACACTAAGCTAACTGCCCAGCACCAAACGACAGACAAAGTTAGCGACTAGCTGGTGAACATAGCGGAGCATTTAGCAGCTAAAGAGCCAGATATTTCCCTCAGGAGATGGTGGAGATCAAAACAGAACTAAAAGGAGAGTAAAATGGACTTAAATTCACCAGGTGGCCAGAAACACGACTACAAATTAATGCTAATATTGCTTCGTGTCATGTCAATGTTATGTTCACAGCTTGGTCTGCTGCCCCCACAAAAATCAACAAATGCAGATTTAACTGAATTTAACTTTAATTTGAATACTCATATGTACCTGTACTATGATTATGTGCACATGCTGTACTGTATCTGTGCTGAGCTGACGATAGGTGAGGCTGTAACCTGCAGATATTTGTGTTGTTTTTGTATTTTCACCCAGGAGAACAAAGAAATTTAGACTCAGCATTAATAATGTTTCCCATCAGCTCTGTTAAACCCTTGCCTTACATTGACAGTAAAAACAACACGAAGAAGGGCTGGGGAAACCACTGGAAAATACCATATTAAACAACCATTGAATTCACTTTAATAACAAAGTTAAAAGAAATACAAACTGCATCAACAAAAGTCAACATAGCGTTCTTAAGTTGTCACAGTGAACACCTCCTTAACCGCAATATGGTGGTTAAGCTAACAGTAGTAATTTTTCTGTATGTGATTTTGTACAACATAGCAATTCATGTCAAGACGATGAAGATGGATCCTCAAGAAAAAATGTGTCATCTTTTGATTTTCACTTAATAATCTGCCGTTAAATCACTGGCTCCATCCCTTTGAACATCAAACTGCAGCCTCATATTGGTGTTTTCAGCTTGATTAATCGCCGTGGCAACATTCTAATTACTTTGGAGCTTTAAAGTTGTGGTGAAGCAGAACTTTACAGCATCTGAAAGGCTTTGAGCCTCTCCCCACTTTGTAATAGTTTAGTTAGCTGTGTGAGTGTGTGTGTGTGTGTGTGTGTGTGTGTGCAGTAATCAGCTAGCAGGTTGCCAACCAGTACCTGCCTCAGCCTGCGAGGGTAATGCTGTCTGTTAGCAAGTTCCTAATCCCCCTTCCCAACAGGTCCAAAGTGATGAAATGCCTCTTTATCATCTCTTTTTTTGAGGTAACAGGCAGAACAAGAAAGAAAGGGGTCTGGAGCCTGAACTGAGGGAAGGCGTTTCAGGGAGTTTTTTGTCATTCTGATTTATTACTGGAAAGATGATGTAACTTAAAAGTCTATTTGCTCTTTAGAAGTGTACTTGCCTCTTGATGGATCTCCACCAAGATGATTTAAACATTAGACGTGTGTGTGCTGCGCTGCCATCTCTGGTTTTGAAGCTTTTTTTTTTTTGCCTCTGACAGCATACAGATGGGGCACTTCAGTAGCACATTGTTGGATGATTCAGCACAAACACACACACACACATAGTGTTTACTGGGTTATCCCCTGTGTGAATGTGTCTGTGTGTGTTTCAAGTGCTGTGCTCCACATCTCTTTCCTTATGTAACATCCCATCTGTGTGTGTGTGGTCACATATGTTTATCTCGTCCCATAATCCACGAAAAAGCGATACAAGAAGTTAACGATTTATCCTCTAAGTAAGTCATGGTACAGACTTTGCCTGAAGGAGCCAGTCAAGTGACTTATTAGTGTGTCAATATCCTTAAAGTGCAGCTTTAATAATTCAGAGCATATAGCCAGAATTAGCCAGCAGTGAGGAATCAAGTTTCGTACTGTCGACTTCAGAACAGATAGCCCTTCCTCTTTAATTAGACGAGTTAGAGTGAGTGTTTCTGAAAATGGAAAAGCTGGGAGGTTATTTTTAATCCTCATTTTAATGTTTAAACTGGTTGCTTACACTTCCACATGACACAGAGCATGCAGCAGGTTAGTGAATCTGTTATCAGGTGGAATTAGAGGTGGGCAATATGGATAAAATACCTCATATAATACCTTAAATACCTCATTTTTTATTAATATATATATTGTGATATGGAAATTTGGGGGGAAACTTAACTGTACAGAAAATATCTGTTTTTGGGTAATCCAGCAAATTAAATACCTGATGAATCGAGGTACTTCATCATGTTAATGCAAAAAATGTTTAAAAATGCAATGCCAATTTGCAACATTGCCTCAAATGTTCTAATACAAATAGAGATTTATTTATTTTACCTCTCAGTTTTGCTTTCCAAGGAGTCTTTGGTGCGTACGTTTATATAAAAGTACAGTTACCTTGGTATTAAGAATATGGCAAAATGTCTGAAGATTGACACAGTTATTATGTCTCGTGGTATTTATTGTCATATCCCTCGACCCTTGGTGGAATAAGTTGTAACAAATTATTTAAGGTCCTCATATCTGACCTCTTTGTCAGCCTGCAGTGGAATGTAAAGTGAGCTCTGACATGAGGTTTGTATTTTTACAACAACAATAAACAAGTAAATGTTTAAAAATGATATTACATGCAAGCTGCGTTGCAAAATTAATTAGGAAATGCAAACTCGACCTAGTCAGACCCCCACCAACTTTACTCCTTTACTAATATCCAGATTATCGAACTACCATTGGTCAGACACGAGTCCCGCCCTCTTGACCTTTGTGGATTATGTTTGAGGGCAAAGGCTGTGCGCCTGCTGCTAAATGCTACAAAAGCATTGTGTGCACACTCGTATGTGTGTGCGTGCATGCGTATGCCCGTGTCCATCCAGGCATATTCGTGATAAATATTCATGAACCAACTCAAGTGAACTGAGACACAAAGCAAAACATGCTGCAAGCCATCTGCCAGCTGCTGTCATGTGATATTGCAGTTACTGAGAGATTCAATAACTTCTGTCTAACTAGCACAGGCAGAGCTTAATTCAGTATAGATTTGTATTAATGTATAAATAGAAGTGTAATTAGTGTCGTTTTATTTTGAAACCATACTTTATTTCCTCTGGTATCCCTTCCACACAAACACACATTACCCTTGCAAAACAAAAAGAACGGCTATGATTATTTTTCCCAAACATTTCCACTGTTTTCTCCTTGAATTTCCAGTGATCTCCCATGTGTGCCATGATGTGGCTAAACTGTCCTTGTCAAAAAGGAATGTTTCCATTAAGCTGGTATCAGTGCTGGAGGCCAGGGGTGTGTGTGTGTGTGTGTGTGTGTGTGTGTGTGTGTGTGTTATCCTCACACGCCCTGGCTCTGGCTGCCAGTCAGGGTGACGGCCACCATCCTCTGCCTCCTCCTTCCCGCTCGGCCACCTTTGACCCAGGAAGCAGTCAGAGCTGTGATCAGTGACCCAGTCTGAATTTCCCCGTGACAGCTTGTTTTAGCTGTCACCGTGGTAACCGTGGGTCCTTTCAAGGCTCGTGGGGTGTGCGGCGATGGCCTTGTGCCTGTGAATGGACACCGGTTAGTCGGCCATCTAAATAACAAGGCAGAGAAAAGAGAGAAGGGGGAAACTAAAACACAGAGTCAGCAGAAAACCTCTCTCTGCCTCTTTTCCTCTTTCCCGCTCTGTCTCTCCCTCCCTCTCTCTCTTGACCTTTCTTCATTTTTTCTGGCATCATTCCCAAATGCCTTCAGTGGCATCGCTGCCTTGCTGTTTTTACACTGGAGAAAAGACAGATTCAAGGTCTTTGTCATGCGTCTTTATAACTTCCTGTGAGCTGTTTTCTCACCAAAATGAGAAAATGAGAGTAAATAAGAGCAACACTTCACATCCATATTGTTTGGCACAAGTAATCAGTGTTTCTTTAGTATATTTATATAATATAAATAAACATTTATGCTAAACTGACAGTGAAACATTGAGCACACAGCTTTTCCCAGAGTGATGATGCTGTTTGGATACATTTATTTTAAACGTGGTAATTCTGATTTAGTATATTTTGCAATATTAAATGAATTTAACCGAGAAAAGCAAGAAAATCCTCACATGTAAGATGCCAAATGTTTGTTTTTCTTACTTGAAAAATTACTTAAATAATTAATTAAATACAGAAAATAGTTGTCTAGTAATTTTCTGTTTAGCAGTTTATGGTTACAACACAAAACGTAAGTCATTTTTTGTTGAGTTATGTTTTTAAGCGATCTCTTATAGATGCTTTTTACATGATCACAACATTATCTGTAGCAAAATTGTGTCGTGTCAAATTCCCAGAATGAGATATTAATGGCTTTTTCCTGAGATTTTTTGACTGCAAAACAACAAATTTACAGAATTTACATTATAGCCTTGTGTTCTTGACTCACAGTGCTTTTAAGATGATGCTAAAACGACTTAAGATGCAGCCCGTGATTTATCGTTCATGCAGCCACTCATCCCTGCAGACATGACACATCCTGCATTATGATGCTAAATCCTGCACATGAATTCTGCGCCCTGAAACGGCAGAGTTTGGCTGTTTTTCTCACAGGTTGAAGACTTGTTTGAGCTTGCTGCTTATAGAAGTACACCGAAGAGGGTGATACAGTGAATTGGCTCTTGATGTCAAGAACAGCTGCTAGACAATGGAAAGGCTTTTAATGGAAACACAGTCCCGCTGAGTGAGTTAAAACAGTAGCCGCTCATTGTGGCTGGGCTATTTTTCACAGTCCGTAAGGTCTACTTTCTCTCTTTTTATTTACATCATTTCTGATGTCTCCTCATTCATCCTCTTGCTCAGGGCGGCCATTAGACACATGTTATACAAGCTGCTCGACACACACACACAAATACAGATACACAAGCGCACCTGCTGGCTGATGGATTAGAAAAGAAAGTGTGTGTGTTTGTGCATATTGTTATATAATAAGTCATAATGGTGGTCCTGAAGGCATTCTTCAAGCACACACACATTTAAAAGGATGTGAATGAATGCAGCGGTATGATCGTGTTTCCTGCAGTCTTAGAGTCCTGAAGAATAGAGTGAAGCTTTCCAGTATTTACACTTCAACAGAGGCCTTTGACTAGAAGAAGGATCGGGGCTGTAATAGCTATCTGTGTGTGTGTGTGTGTGTGTGTGTGTGTGACTGAAATCCGAGTGTTTGCAGTTCTCTCGTCTCAGTAACACGAGCAACACAGGCTCAGTAGAGCATGCGTTTGTGGGCACCTGCATGTGTGTGTGTGTGTGTGTGTGTGTGTGTGTGTGTCTGTGTGTGTGTGTGTGTGTGTGGTGCAGTGTGGTCCCTCATTAACCTCTGTTGGATAGCATCACTGTCATCAGTCCACAGTTAGGGCACCTCGGAGGACCACAGTCCGCTCATATCTTCATCAACACACTCACAGACATTCCTCAGCTGCTTAGCCTCAGTTGTTATTGAGACCTTTTATTCAGCGTGTCCGCTGCACATTATGAACACTGTGATAGAGAACGCTGCCTGTTGCACTTCTATTAGAAATCGAGAGCTAATTTCCCAGAGAAACGCAAAGAAAAGAAGGCATCTAACAAAGAAGATGTAGGTGAAGGGAAGTGTGCGTACAGTACGTGTGTTTGCGTTCACTTGAGCCTCCGACTGAGCTCAAAACTCAGCAGTTCTTTCTGTCATTTCCTTTTTCCTCTTGCCTCTGTGTGTTTATGGGATATGCGCAGTATTTTCACTCAAGCTGAAATGTTCAACTTGTGCAGACACGCCTTTGGCTCACTTTGCGCCACTCAGGGCAAATTTGTGTCACCTTGCGTCTTTCCGCTGATTTTGTGTGCAGTCGTGCCGCCTCTAAAATTTGCCTGGCATTCTGTCTAAACAGACCTTAAAAGTCAACATCAGGGAAATGTCCTTCATATCTTGTACACTCACTCACCCACTCACATAAAAGTTGAGGTAAAGATTTATTTTGAAAATCAATGTTTTCAGTTGTTTAATTTGTACATTTTTATGAGTTTAAATGTGATTGTTCAGTGCTTTGAACACCACAAACTAAATTCTAGAAATGTTAAAGACACGTGTTTTAAAACCTGGGGAAAAAAATCTATATGCTACCACTGCTAGTGGTGACTGAAAAAAATGGAAGGAAAATTAAGCTAGGGTTTATTTTACATTAGATTGAAATGAATCTGGATTTGAACTTAAAATGACTGTTTAGCTCAATTTCAGTACTTTGTTATTTCTGTCACTCTTAAAACAACACAATAATAGTATTAACAATGCCTGTGTCTCTTTAATTTCAGTAGCCTGTAGCTGACACAGACAACTAGGTCATATTTTTACAATCAAAACAAGTGAACTGCCTAAGAGCAGAGCCGAAGGTGAGTTTTAAAAGTGCAAAATCTCAACCTCAAATACTTGTTCGGTATCGAGCAATAATCCTGTCAAACACATATATTATGGCCATTTACTGCTCTATACTTAATGCTTCCAAGTACTGCAAGATCCAAAAATATGTGACCGTACAAGATGAGGTCAGGTGATGAGTCAGTGTGCTGGTAGCAGTGTGAGATGTGGAGAAAAGAGTCTTGTTCTGTGCTGCCTTGTGGGCTCAGATGTTCCTTTCTCTTTCTGCTGAATCATTCAGTGCTGCCTGCCAGCTGTACGTGTTGTTTCAAGTGAACACTAAACCAAAAATGACATTACTGAGGATTAGATTAGGTAGGTAGGGATGAAACATCGGGCTTTGTCGTCGTCGTTGTCAGTGACGATGTAGAGCGATCGGCTGCATCTCCAGGGAGTGATGTCAGCATGTGATTCGATTGGCTATGTTTTGGGAAGGATGAGATCAGCAGCATGGTGCTGATGGACTGACTCATCTGCTTTTTTACCAGCATCTCCTCATTTCCTCTCATCCTCTTACGTTGTCCATTAGGTCAGCAGATGGTAATGATTTGTAATGATAATAATGTAATGATTGTAATGTAATGATTTATTTTTTTATTAGGTATCTGTTGCCACTGCCAGGATCAGGATCCAAAATGGCTTCTGAAATAAAATTTTTTTATTTCAAAATTCCAAATGCCAAGGTAGTATCCAAGAAGTTGCAGTCTTTTCTATTTTATACCATCATGGCTATGTGTTTCAGTGTTTTAGAGCGTGTGCAAACAGTGTCCCTCTTTGTTAGTTTGAATAAGAGAGTTAACTGGAATAATTTGTGGCAGTGTGAACTCTTAAAGTGGCTGAGATTTCTAACTGTCATCAGTTTAACTGGCTTCTAAAGTTTTCTAAAGTTTCACAGATTCCTTCTTAATCTTTGTAATTTCCAAATTAGAATGAAACCTCTTAAAATCAAGGTGAAGGCGTATGATGTGTGGGTTTCCGCTGGTTAAGCATGCGTGTGTGTGCATGAGGAGCCCACTGTTTCTCAGGCTGTCACTGTAATCGCAGTAATGAGACTGAGAGCAGGAGCCTAACAGGACTTGTCACATGGGGGGAGGCTGACAAAGCTCCTCTGTGTGTGTCTCTGTCTGTAATGTAATGTGTGTGTGTATTTGAATAGGTATATGTGTATATAGACTGTACTTTATGTGTGTGTGTGTGTGCACCCCCCTTTTATCTCTTAGAAGGGTTCAGTGAACTGTATCTCATCACTCTAAAGTCCTCACATCAGTCAGCGTCAGCCAGAGGTTCCTCTTATTGAGCTGTGCCTAAGAGCTGCTCAGTTTACCTCTATATCTGTAGTCATATTGAATAACACTGGTGTCTGATTGCTGAATTGCTGATGAGTGTCAGTTTTCTTGCATCTCTTCTCTTAAAGTGTCTATTAGCCAAACACTGAACCCCCAAATGCTCAGTCACTGTTTGTCAAAAAGTCAACTGGAGCTGCAACAATTAGTCAGTTAATCGATTAGTTGTCAACTATTAAATTAATCGGCAACTATTTTGATAATCGAGAAATCGTTTTGAGTCATTTTTTAAGAAAAAGTGTCCAATTTCTCTGATTTCAGCTTCTCAAATGTGAATATTTTCTGGTTTCTTTAGTCCTCTATGACAGTAAACTGAATATCTTTGGGTTGTGGACAAAGCAAGACATTTGAGGACGTCACCTTGGGCTTTTGGGAAACAGTGATCAACACTTTTTTTTACCATTTTCTGACATTTTATGGACAAAACAACTAATCGATTAATCAAGAAAATGACAGATTAGCCTAATCGAAAATAGTTGTTAGTTGCAGCCCTAAAGTCAACCAGAGCAACTGAAAAGTAACTCAAGGTACTCATAACTTACAAGTTACCCTTACCAGTTGTAAGGATAAGAGAGGTTTACATATCCTGAAATTACACTTTAACATTTTGAATGTTAGTAACCTTTAGTCATTTGGCAGCCACTTACGTTAGTTACGGACAAGTTTGCAGTACTTCAGCATAAACAGCAAGTTAGCACAGTTAGCGTTTTCTTTTCAAAATTAGTATGAACCTCTGGCCATAAGCTAACAAGCTATCTGAGCACTAGCGCTAACATTTTGTTCAATATGGAATGTGAATGTGCTTCCATTTATTTTTTTTGACATTGAATAGAATTTAATAGAAATATGCTCACGTTTCCTTTCAATTTTCAAATCAAAATCAGTTTTTAGCTCTTTTGGGCTGGCTTTGAACTAATGGCCACCTTCTGTACAACTCCATCAAAATCCTTCCTGGATTGTGTATTATATATGTGTTTAAGTGATAAAACAACACAAACCTTTATGTTGTCATATAAAGTGCCTGGTGATGAATACTCGTGTGTAAATGTATCCCTCTAATCCTCTCCACTCTGGAACTTTATTTTTCTTCTTAGTATCCCCTCCAACAGGCTGAAACTGTCATAGCAGATTATTGTGTTGAGCAGTTATGACACAAAGGTTTTCACTTGGCCTTGGGGGCCCATGATCTGTATATGTGTGTATGTGTATGTGTACTTGTGAATTGGGGTTTCTTGACACTGTAAAACTTGGTTTTTACTTTAACATCACACTTCAATATATAAGACAAAGTTATAATATACAAGAAAAGCAATATCAATCAAACTGCTGCACAATGTCATTACATAACTACACCCATAATTGTGTTTAGTGAACAACTCCCCAAAAGAGTGAGATTGAATGTACAAGAGCATGAAAGTGTTGAGGCATGTGTGTATATGAGTACATTTAGGAAGTGGTGGAGTTAAATTTCCTGGAGAAAGAGCCTGTGTGGAGCCTGTGTGTGTCACTCTAGAAGGTGGATTAGCGCTGTAAGTATCCACGGTGCTGAAGGGCAGCCCTTATTCATCCAGGAGAAAAGAGTGTTTTGGGTTGAACCACAGACTGAAGCCTGCCAGATCATAATCACAGCTAAAGTCAGTCACACTAATAATACACCAGCGGGACGTGCTTCGCCACCTAGCTTATCCCTCACCTGTTTACAGTTAGCTGAGATGTGTGATGCTAGAACTTGTATTAGTTGTGAATATACACACATCCAAAGGAATACTCAAAATAAAGGTCCATTGTGCCACAGTGCTCAAACATCATCGCTGTAAGGCTAAGACATACTTGAACTTTATCTATTTACAGAGATTTGTTACACACCATCAGAAATCTAATGATGCACAGCATGGATTAAAACTATTGTCTGGTTTTAACCCATTAAATACAAATTGCAAATTTACCGTTTTACAAAGCATGCTATGTGTTTTTAGAATGTCTTTTCATAATAGGAACGTCTTAAAATTGGTCCCTTTTAGCACCTTGAAAAGCCTTGAAATAAATTAAAAAAACAGCAGAGTCTCTAAAGGCTGAATCAGTATAGTCTGATGGTCTTGTTATGTGAAATACCTTCATTACAGGCAGATAATAGGTCTGCTTGACTGGATGGACTGTGGTCTCCTAATCCACAGATTGTCATCAGTGTTTTGTCTGGGCTGTAACCATTATGTCTGGTCTCTTTCTCTTTTTATCCTCTTTCTTTCTCTTTATCTCTCTCTAACATTTTCTCAGACATTCATTTTCCACCCTTCCCCAGGGCCCTCTGTGTATGGAGGACCCCGGGGACGTCGTAGAAGTACACAAAACAAACATTGCATCACACTGTGGAGATGAACACAATCAGAAAGACTGGGCATTTATTCTGAAAGGGGCTACAGTAATACAGGCTTGTTCCCTTGGTTCGTCTGTAGAATGAGCAACCATTGACTTATTTCATCATGCTTTACTGAATTTGACGTTTTCTAAATTTTGACATCTCGTGTTGAAGTCCATATTTCGTTACACTTCTTTTAAGTTGCCGAAGTGAACAGTAACCCAGTGACTTAATGCCCTTGCTGTAAGCAGCAGTGAGTGCCTCCATTGTTACACTGGATTACAGTAATGGCTCCCTGACAAGTTTCGGGAAAGTGGCCAAAGGGATTAATGTAGATTCACTCCTGTAATACCCTAAACCATCCTACCATTAAATCACAGTCTCCTCAGATGACCTAAACACACTGGCTGTGACAGTTACATCAGTTTCACCTAGAACAACATCTCTTATGTACGGTTTATACATAAAACTTAAAGCCGTACTAATGTATTTTTTTATATTAACAAGAGTCAAATTGCTATGTGTAATGTGAAAGGGGACGCTCGTAATGACGAACCCACAGAGAATTCCCCGCAACTTTACTGTTTCGGTTCAGTCTCACTGCTCTCATCATTGTTTCCAGATGCAGCAGGCGTCTGTTTTTAGCAAAAAAAAGCTCTGATATTTAGCCAGTAGCCAATATTTAGCCAGATATTTCCCACAGCAGTTGGTGGAGACCTAAACAAGGCTAAAAGGAGCCCGGTGGTTACTCTAAATTAATGCTAATGTTGCTCTGTGTCCCCTGGATGTGTCAAGCGTTTGCTCATTCAAAATTGTAGGTACTCAAAAGATTACAATGAGTAGATAAAAAGGTCCTGAAAATAAAGGTTCAGTTCATTAGTCAGGCAGTTCCATTTAGTTCTGCTTCCTTGAATTTGAGAAATGTAATATAAACTATTGTAATATTATAATCCATTCATGTGATGTCTATAATCCATCCATCCATACTCATACTCACCACAATGGACAGATTTTAGCTTCAAGTGCCAAAAAACAATAATTGTGAACATGGTAAAATGCTATCTATTTTTTACCAATGTAAGTATTTTCCCTACATTCTTAGTTTGTCACACATTTAATAAAAATTGAAGGGTCTTTTTCTTATTAAATTATTCACCTCCATTCATAGACAACATCGCAGTGGATATGCAATTTCAAAATACTGGAATAATGAGTAGCATCACACACTGCTGCCCCCAGCTGTCATGTGATTTTCTAGTCAACACTTGCCAAGTTAGGAGATTTTTTCAGGTGAATGCTACCTGCATTTAAAAATATTTTTCTGATGTTGTTATGATTATAAATAGGCTGTACTGTAGCGTGACAAAGAATTAGAAAATCCTGATATCAAAGCTAGATATTTTAATCACGATAATTCACCACAAAGCAAAATATATCTCGCTGCAATTGTAGGATCACCACATTTTGACTAGTTTCACCTGCTTTGGCTATCAATAATGAATGACACTGCTGACATAACTTATCATTCATTGTATAAACTGTGATAAACTGGGCAATTCTGCTGTCCAAGACAAAGCTGACAGTAATAATGCTCTACAGGTGTACAATTACTGTAGGTAGGACTGCGTTTCTGCTCAAGCCTGGATCCACTGGTCTCCTCCCTGCCTCTGTCCTCTTTTCTCATCAGGGCTGTAATCCCAGATAGAGTCTGCTAAATAGCTGGGATCTGATGTCACACACACACACACACACACACACACACACACAATGACACCTCTGTGGATGTTTGCTACTGTGCTACTATAGCTTCCTTAGCTTCTACTTCTCTGGGTCGCCTTTTCTTTCTTACCTGCTTTTCTTCTCCTGCTTTCTATCACC
>NTHP01000393.1:560345-574887 GCA_003416845.1 Oplegnathus fasciatus | reverse complement strand
AGGCAGAGGGCAGGGTCTCTGCAGATACAGACACCACCACACACTTCTAGTGGGTTATAAGTGATGACTGAGAGGGGTTATTTTTGTGTGAGTCTATACATTGTTTTTTTTAGGAAAAACCTACTCGTTATACCTTTTAAGTAATAAATAAAAAATAAGTAATAGTTAGTTAAAAGTAATGGATAAATGGCTATATAGAAATAGTTCAAAGTAATTTACAAACAGTTGAAATAATTCGCTAAAAGTAATGGATAAACAGTTGGAATAGTTCAAATGAATGGATAAATGGTTGAACGGTCGAGCACCTTCCGCTCCAAGTGGTAGTAGTGCAAATTTGGCCAAACGGATCTAAACATTGATAATTCAATAGTATGAAAAACGATATAAACAATATCCACTTTTATGTAACAGTGTTACTTCACATCAACTTCAAATTCAACTGAAATGAACACATGTGGAACATGACAGTTGGTTTCGATGAAGGGTTACTTGATCTCATCTGATAGGGATGTGGGGGCACATCAGAACCAGAACCACTTGTGTTGAGGATGATATTCAATGTGCGATCTTGTCCATTAAGATTTATGATGCATCTCCCGAAGTCTGCTCCTGTGATAGGTACTTTTTTCACTATTTGACATGGGCCCAGCATCACACAGTGAAATGCTTACTTCTCAGTAATGACTATCTTTGAAATCCTTGAGCTGACAATGATATTCAATGATGATATAAATCCTGTGGTTGAGTAGTTAAATTGTTTCAGTGCAACAGAAGGTGAATGTAACTTTATCAGGCCCTTTTTTTCTGTTGTTCTTCTGTACAAGAAGGAAATGGCGGACAAGCAGACGAATGTACTTGCCATTAATACTGCATGTCTGATGCACATACTGTATGTAAGTGTGCTGTTTCAAAGCATTTGATAGACTCAAAATGGCGACATCTGCCAGGCAACCCTTGGTATTGCATTTGTATGGAACGATAAAAATCAAGACCGTGATGAAACTGAGTCAGAGTAGAAGTGGTCTCAGTTATTCTAACTCTACAGTCTACAGCTCTGCTTTTAAATACTGAGGCAGATTAACATCCCATATTCAAAACTACTGATGCAATACCTCCCTGATGCCAGTATAACGATAGTTCTGCTTTGAAAGGTCGATACTGTGTTGAGTAGTCTGCTTCAAGGGTAAGATCAGTAGTTGTACCTCACGATCCTCAAAGTGAAGGTGGTGACTGACGGCTGAGGCTTTGTTAAAAAGTGACAATATGACTATCTGCAACTACATTGTCCATGTCACACTGTAGGCCATGGGAGGACAGGGTCTGTTGTGAAGATTTCACTGTGTTTGAGTGATGTTTCTGTCTTTATTTTTGACATCTAGTATGTGGCCATGGACGTCAAAGCTTCCTATGCTGACAAGAAACTCTTCCTGCAGGGGAACCCGTCAGAGTAAGACTCCTCTTGTTGATTTTTACAAGACTTACTGAGCTTTGAACGAACGCCCTGCCTGCCGAGTTCAGGCTGCAACACGTGTATCATTATTTTTAAAGTCTAAATTTAGCATACATACCCAAAATGGACCAATTTATGTTCTTTTGTTTCATGACAGCACCCCCTGTCTTTGTATGAATCAGTCAGAAAGCTGCTGGTTCTGTGTTTGTAGGTGGAGAGCTGATTAGCTCATCAGCTGTAGCACACTAAACAGCTTAAATAAAACAAAATGTCACTTTTGTCTCCTGCCTCTGTAACTACTATTCTTCTCAGTGGCTGGTGATCAGTTGCACTAGAGATCATCACTGAATGTGCAGTTTTGTATATCCACTACTATATTAAGTCCAGTTCATAGTCCATGTCCTGTGCTTGATGTGTGATGGTGATCCTCCTTCCTCTCTAGGATCTTTGTACTCAGAGCTGAGCTGCCCTCACAAAATCAACCGGTAAGGTCTTTTGAGCCGTTCTTACAGTTTTCTTGGAAAATACTACAGTAAAACTATGCTACTATGATTTTTAAAAGGAGTTGAATTCCAGCTGCAATACTACAGAGCCCCAGAACATGGAGGAAAATATTTTAGAAGGGAGATGAAAAAGACCTACTCTTGCTTTCTCTCAACAATTTGCAGTACCTACCTGAATCCCTCAGAATAAAAGCGCTATCCCCAAAAATGTTAACAGACCAGAAAACTTAAGTCAGGCCCAAAAACTGCATAAATGACCTTGACCATGACCACATTTACTGAGTAGCTGTCCGTCTATTATGTGTACCCTATAGAGTTAAAAATGACCCATATTATAGTGTATTGATTATTCTTCTACCAATTAGTAATCAGTAAAAAAACACAAAGGTTTTGCAAGAGGACACAAAAGTAAGTCTTTTTTCTCCCATTTAAATAATCTTTGTCCAAGCCACTTGTATTGAACCATATCGGGGACTTTATTCAAATGATAATGTAAACTTGAAAATAATTTCACAATAGCATTATAATTTATCACATAAAAAATGGGGGGGGAAATCACGTGCTCTATTCGTTTTTTGTTTCCAAATGAAAAACGAGAAAACCAAAATTGAAAAACAGTCCAATTTTGGTTTTTGCAAATTCCTTTTTTCATTTCTCATTTGGGACAGACAGTAGAACGGTGGACAGACAGGAAGCGGAAGTGAGAATATAACTTATTTTTTTTAAAAAGACTATAGAGTTATTGTGAAATGGTGAACAATAATTTGGTAACACGTTGGGACTTCTGCTGTTCACTTTAGACAACCCTATTTGGGAAGGAGCACACAGGCTATTTACACATATAATTAATTACGCTATTAATTCACACTACGCAACTAAATAATATATCACACACTTTTTGGATAAAAGATAGGCTATCACATGTCTAAATGAAAAGAACAAAACAAATAATCTTTATTTATATAGCCATTCTATCCTCTCGGCTTTTATTTTGATTTTTTTACACTTCACTTCCGCTTTGGACTGTTTATTTATTTATTTATTTATTTGGAAACAAAAAACAAATAGACCACGTGATTTTGTTTTTTCCGTTTTTGGTTTTGAAACAAATAACAGATTTACGTGTTTTTTCGTTTTGAAATTACTAATGAATTACGGATTATCCGATGATACCCAGACCATTTTAATGTGGTCATAGAATGCCCATACGAGTATGTGAAGATGAAAATGCAAATTGGATTATTGCATTTTCATTTTCAAGTTTACATTATCATGTGAATAAAGTCCCCGATATGGTTCCATACACTTGTTAGAATGATGCTGCTGTTGTAATGTTTGGACTCTTCCTCTGTTTCCAGCTGCTAGATGAGACACAACTGGAGTTCATAAGAGAAGCTGTGGAGAAGATAGGCATTCCCAAGGTGTTGTCTGGTAAGAGACAGAGAGATGTACACAGATAATAAAGTGAAACCTGTTTAAACCTCAACCCGCTGACACCACCATCATTAAGTATTCTCCTAGAACGTCTTCTATAAGATTACTGTCAAATTAGCTTTTTAAAAATAATAAAACATTCTCACTCAAACATATGGATGTCACTATAATTACTTTTTTATTACTTATTAAACCAGCAAGACAGTTACCATGAGGATTTGCAGCTTCAACAGGCAACTGAACTTCATCTTGCAGTAATTACTGTACCATTTCTTAAATGAGCCAGATCTGCTGGGTTCCTTTAAACAAATGGTTCTTTGCAGCTGATGACACCATGTATTGCTATTGTTTTCTTTTTGCTATAGTAGCAGTAATAGTTGTCATGTTACTAAACATTTGCTTGATTAATCACGATCAACAGCATTGCCAACTCGACTTGAAAAGACTGGGAACTTGGAGCATCAACTTAAATGTTGCATCAAATCAAAATGTAGCTCCAGGAAATGAAAATGGAACCTGTAATGGCTGCATGTTGCATTATGTGTCATTTAACAGCAGTTGTGTAAAAGAGGTAAAGCCAAATGTGGTTTTCTGTAATACTTTTGTGGCATGTGTTCCAGTTCTTGAGATTGAGCTAACCAGGCTGTTGGACAAACAGGGAACTAACTTATTTGACATCTTTAACCCAGAGGTGCTTCCTCAGGATGTGAGTGTTCTCTATTCCTTTTTGGCATTTTGTCATGTGCCCCTGTTTATGTTGTATTTTTTATTCCCGTTGCTTCTCTCTTTTTCTTCTCTATGCTGCAGGGTTTTGTGGTGATTCAAATGGATTTTGGTTTCCCTCATCACCTCCTGGTTGAGTTCCTCAAGAAGACGCTACAGTAACTGGACAACCCTTAAGATTTGTTTTTAGTGACTTGCCTAAAAGTGTTGCTTGTATAGAAAATGTACCCTTTACAGTGACTATCAGCATGTGCAAGCCGTACAAATCATACCTCTGCATTGTAGTAGCACATTTAGATTTGGACCATTCTGATGTATTGTACTGACACTCTGCTTGCTCAGCTCTTTTTGTAAAGTCTAGATAACACACGTGTGGATAAGCTTGACACTGGTGTTCTCATTTCCACTGTTAACTGACCGTGATGAGTGCATAACACCACATTTGGAAAAGGATAATACATTTTACTTTTAAATATGTAAAATGTGTAATTCTCACTCATCATTTAGTTTGTTTGCTATACAGTGTGTAAAGATAGTAGAAGCTAAGCAGTTTTTATTAAACAAGACATTTGCTTGATTATCAGATCACCAGATATTGATTTTTTCTTTCTCTTTCTTTCTCTTTGTCGGAGTTGGGAGGAGGTATAATTAAAATACAAGCAGCGCTAGTGGCTAAGGCAGGATTTCTGTCTCAGTATTTTAAACAATCATTTTAATTTTGTAAATGTAAATCAGTTATATAAAGAAGACACAAATATTCCCCAAAAAGCAATATATCAGCTTCGAAATACAATATGCAAATTCCAAAGTCTATATTCAACTTTACTTATTGGTTTTGGAAATTATTGCTTTCTGAACATACTGGAAATGGAACCCGTGTGTGCATATGTGAAAGTTCCTTATTGGTTTAGGATTGTGGCATTCTGGAAGACGCCATATTGATTTTGGAGGTCAAGCTTCCAGGTCTCTCGCCTTCAAAATCAAATCAAACAATATGTCCTCTTCGAAATCCAATATGGAAGTCTGGAAGCCAGAATGTTGATTTTGGAGGTCTTTCACGATCCAAATCTACTTTTCTGACTTCCAAACTCAAAATAGGAAAAAAACAAGCTTTTGGAAATAAAGACTGGGCAGGACTGTCAGTAGGTCAAAAAGAACTTAAACAACTCCTTACAAATGCAACGCCGGCAAACGATGGAACAGAGCTTTCAAACTTCAAACGTTAAAAAACTTTGGGACATGATGAAATCAGTTACTAATATGAACCCTGCAAAGAAACAAATGATCACCTTGGACGAACAAAACTTGAATGAACAAAACAAAAATGAGCTGAATGACTTTTACCTGAGGTTTCATTCACAAAACTTCTCTCATTAGTGTGACGATGTGTTGCAGTCTCTGCCAGACATGGATGCTACCTGCTGGCTGGAAGTGGACCCACCCAGTGTTCAGCGTCTTTTCAGTAGTGTGTGCGCTAATAAGTCCATAGGCCCAGACGGACTGCCAGCTTTTTTGCTCAAAAGCTGTGCAGAGGAATTGACATCATCATGGTGTCCCATATTTCAACGGTCCTTAGACACTCACTGTCCCAGCTTTGTGGAAGACGTCAATCATAACACCAGTGCCTAAAAAGCCCTGTGCCACAGTGAGTAATGATTTTCGTCCCGTAGCTTTGACCTCGATTGTCATGAAATGTTTTGAAAAATTTGAGTGTCCCTGCTCTAGAAGGAAGTCGAGCCAGTGTTAGATACATGTCAGTTTGCCTATAAGCATGAGCGCAGCACTGAAGACACCATCCTCAGCATTTCGTACCTTATCTCCAAGCACCTTGAGAGCACAAAAGTACTAACTAACTGATAGGACACAGCAAGTGAAGGTCAACGGGACGCAATACAGGTGTCCCACAAGGTTGTGTAGTATCACCTATACTCTTCACATTGTACGCTACTGACTGCAGGAAAGTACACCGCAATAATTATATTATTACATTTGCTGATGATACTGTGATTTTCAGCATTCTCCACAAGGACATGGACCCTTCACCACAGTGAGACAGACATCTTCATCAAGTGGTGTGACGCCAACCATCTCATTCTGAATGTCACCACAACACAGGAGATGGTCTTTAACCCGAGGCAAGTGACTGACCATGAGCCAGCGGTCATCAAAAACCAGACAATCATTCAGGTGTCCTCGTATAAATACTTAGGTGTCCACATAACACACGTTGATAACCTGTGCAATAGACTTCAGCAGAGACTTTACTTTTTAAGACAATTGTGGCCGTATGGAGTGAGCAGCCAGATCATGCTGATGTTGTACCGGGCAATCCTAGAGAGCATCCATATCTAATATATGGAATTACAGGATGGTGTGGTAACCTAACAGTGCAACTGAAAAGCAGGCTTACCAGCATGCATAACACTGCTATGAAAATAATAGGTAGGAAAGAATATGAGCCCATACAGAGCCTGTACGAGCAGGCAGTCATGAAACAAGCAACAAAAATCATTGCAGACTCTTAACATCCCCTCTTCTCTGAATATGAACTTTTGCCATCAGGAAAAAGACTCCATGTGCCAAAGTGTAAATCAAACCGTTTGAAGCTGTCGTTTGTTCCAGCCTCCATCAAGCTGCTGAACTCTGATGCTAAACTTTAGTGCAATAGAGAAATGTGCATTAAATACACAAGTACTTTAGCACTTAGCACTTTTGTATTTTGACTGATTTTGAGTTTCTTCTTAAGCCTTCATGTTGTCAGTGTCAAATGTCTCCTTTATGTTTTTGTGATGTTTCCCCTCGGGGACAATAAAGTTTATTCTATTCTATAGTACGGTAACTTCTTTTCAGACTTTATTTTGTCCTGGGTTTCTCGTCTCAGGCTACATATAGGCTGTGCTACCGTAACGGTGAAGGTTGCTGGGACTGTATGCAGTCTGAAAGAAATGCCTGAAGACGCAACTCAGGGCCGACAACTTCATTTTTTGGGTAAAAAAAAACTTGATCTGTATCATTATTTACAGTTAATATTCCCCTAAAATAGGTGAGAATTAAAGATAAACACAGCTCTTTTTGTAGTAAGGACAATTCAATATAGTCAAAGTTTTGTGTTAGAAATGTACAGTATGGGTCCTCAGCATTTAGAAACTGCTGGATGCTAACTTGCATATGTTGGGGAATTAGAATAATTAGCGCTAATTAATCACATATGGACAATATTTCAGCAACTGCTTGGTCAATTTGGACAATACTGGAGTGGTTTGGGGGTTATTGAGGATGCTGATGCATTTTCACAATTCAAAGTGGCCTTATTTCACCTCCCAGTGGGCCAATTTTGATGAAGTTTTAGTCAATTTAGAAGTTTTAGAAGACGCTGAATCGATTGGATTGGACAGATAACTTATGTATTTGAAATAATTGAAATAACTTCAACTGGGTTATAAATTGTAGGATATTATAGATGCCAATACCAATAAAATATTTACTGGTACATAAATGTAGGTACAGTGGAAGAACACAAAACAACAAGGGAGTAACAATTGGGTATTTTAGAGGCAATGAAAAATAAATTATACCTTACGTATGTTTGTAAATACTGGTCACCTACAGGGTACAGAACTGGGAAACTAAACTGATGTTTGGGAAAATACTGTTAACAACACAGTTATTCTATTGTATCTATAAAGTAATTGTGGCATAACATTATTGTGGTATAATGTATGGTATAACAGGTACAGTAAGGTAACAAAGGGGGCTTTAGGAAAATCTCTTGAAACTCAGATAGAAGGAGTATATAACATATTGAATATTTAGGTTATGTACTCTCCAAATAAATGGTCTAAATTGTGGACTGAGTCATCTGAGCTGAGCTGCTGGAAGATGAGGTCAAGGCTTTTCTCAGGAATGGACAATAGCTGAGGTCTCACCTGGAGCTCATGTTCATTCTCACCATTTTCCTTAGTTCTCTGGACTCTGCATTCACTGGCTGCCTGCTTGTCTCCTTCAATTGTGGCCTTTGGAAGGTGGAGGTGGTCGGCTGTGGTAGAAGTGGGAGTGAAGGAGCAGATGGGATGTGGGATGGACACCTCAGCAGGACTTTCAGTCTTCACTTTGCTGAAACCACATGCGGTGGTCCTACTGTCTTTAAAGTCACTTTAAACGGCCTCTTCCCTCAGTAGAACCTGCATGGCCTCATTTTACATTATGGTCTAGAAGTTTTCCTCAAATTATTAGTGTCCTCTTGGACTTACATTTCCTTTGTTTACCCCAGTCTCTGGCAGTTAGCTCAGTCACTTTACAGACTTTCGTCTTCGGATGAGCCTGCATTACCTTATTTAAACTGAGCCCTGAAGCTCTTATGGAAAATGCCCATTATAGCAGAATGCACCTCGGGCTGCCCTCCAGGCACATTCTGCAGAGCAGGAGAGCTCAGTAGGTGCAGTTCGGTGGTGAGATTTATGTGACAACATATGAAGGTCAGAACAGAAATGGTATTTCTAAGTGATAAGTGCAGTGGTGGAAAGTAACATTTACTTAAGTTCTGTACTTAAGTGCAGTTTTGAAGTACTTCTACTCCACTACAATTCAGAGGGAAATATTGTACTTTTTACAGATTCAGATCAATAATACATCTTGAATAAACGACTTTGGAAAAGGAAAGTAAAAGATCTGAGTACTTCTTCCACCACAGGATACCTGTCACTGTTTTATTTTAAATGAATTGTAAAAAAGTTCAAACTTACCTGCCTGTTTGCCTGTTGTTTCTGACTGCCTTATCAAAGTCTGTGATCAGTTGTATACATAACTTTATAGACTAAATTTAAAGTCATTACAGTGTGATAACGTGCTTCAGCAACCACTAAGGTTCATACAGTTGTGCTGTGCCAATTCTGTGAGGGATGTCTATAATGTTCAGTAGCCACCAGGAGGCACTGTTGGACTACTATCAACATTGCAACTCTGTACTCAGGTGACTGCTTTAGTTCCTGGTTTTTTTTACAGTTCGTGACACACATCAATACTGAGTTCACTTTTTTGAAACTCTTCACACAGTCAACACAACACAAGTCAATGTGGACTAAACATTGGATCACTTTTCACTGATTCAATGATGACAAGATATTTAGGCTTAACTCATATTTATTTAGCAGAACAGCATAATAGTAGGTTACAGAGCTCTGGGTCGATCTACGCTTCCCTGACGAGCAACAGAGTGTGTCAGTTCACGAAGTCTGACTGACTGTATTTCCCTGACCCAGTCGTTTATAATACAGAGACAAAGAAATGTGCAACAGGTTGTTGTCCTCTTCTGGTTGGTCCAACTGCTTCCTCCTTGTATCTGACTCCATGTGGGTGGCTGTGCCCTGGGTGTAACCTGAAACTCAACAGTCACAGAGACACACACATAGACAACACCCTATCGTGGCTCCTCAACCTGTTANGTGTTCTTTCACTCTCACCCAGTACTTTCTCTATTGAGTTCTCTGATACACACATCCTTTTAAGCATTAGCAATATTTCTGCTGTATTTTATTAATTATGCATTTTCTAACTAAGCATTATAAACAATTTATCACACTCTCTAGATTATATATTCTACAAAACACAACTTCTGCTGCTTTTGACGTGGCCATCTATAAAAAATGTATTGCACTTTTTCTTTGGATTTCCCAGAGAGGAATTGTTCTGTAAAATCTTACCATTTACCTAACTGTCAATTCCTCTGTTTATTACAACCAATTGTCTGTCACTGTGGCTGAAAATGCACATCTTCTTTTAAAATGAAGGATTGTTTTCCATGAAAGAGGCAGCACACACTGAGCAGCAGCGAATGTGAAGACTTTAAAAGAATAGATATAAGTTAATGCCCTTTGGTGTTATAGCAACTAGCAATAAAAGCAGAATTTGATTTAATGTGTGTCACTATAGATCTGTAAGAGTTGAAAGTCAGCGCAGTCCCAAATATTTACATGCACAAACAACTTCATGGAGTCCATCAGCAAAATTGCCCATAATGCCATAATCACCACCACTTAACATGTTTTCTCAGGGCTATTTTTCTGCATCCTAGCTGACCGCATTTATGTTCTGTGTCTCAGCTCACTTACCTTTCTCTCTTGTCCTGTTCTGACTAACTTGTTTGCATGCTCTGCCTGGTTGTAATTACAGTATATCTGTGGACTCATGTATGCATTGGGTTGCGGTGCACTGCTGCTTACTGTGGAAGGGGTCAGGCAGGCGGGTCACATAGATGTAAACAAGCAACTTGCCTGGGCGAAAGCCCCCAGCTGACTATGCCAACCCTTTAGCCTCCCCACTACTCTTTGTCTCTCTGTTAACATTCCTCTACACTGCATTCTTGCCACCCCGTCAGTCTCTGTGTCAGCAGTGGGAACCAAGGCCTCAGCATGACTCTGTGACATACACTGAAATTCTTCCTTGCTGGTTAACAAGATGTTTGGTCTTCGCAAAAAAGGATCATTATCTTGAATCACAGATCTGTGGGGTTATTGTATTTGAAAGAATCACTTATCAGGAGGTAAATTCCAGCGCAAACCCACCCAGTTCCACACAACAGTCCTAAACTATAAGGACGTATGTTTGGCATCGTTTACATGGGCTCCAACATAGAACCTCCTCCACAGCTTTTACTGTATGAACATCCAGTGTGAGGGCAAATTTACTGACCACAAACCCACTTTTCTGCCTCTGTCATGGACTTGCTAAGCAACTGAAGGACACTGAGATGTTGATACACACACACAGAAAGTCAGAAAGAAAGGAAGGTTCCAGCTCTCCAAGCAGTGTTCAGTGACCTGCCTCCCTTCCCCCCAGTCTCTGCTCGCTGTAAGTTCGCATTCCCAAACACAACCATAAACACACACACACACATGCCGTCACACTCCTCTTTCTTTCCCTCACTTTTACCTATTGCCTCTTCTTGTTCCTCTCACCTTTGTCTCACTGCCCTTTTTACTGCATTGTTAACACTGACAGGAATCTTTAGAAAACGAAAGGGGTGTGTGACATGAACGATGCTCACTGACACTTTCCTGACAAAAAATGCAAGGTCATTGTTTAGGGTGAGGTAACTTGATACATCTCAGTAGCTGCTCTCTCTCTCTCTCTCTCTCTCTCTCTCACATACACACTCTTTCTCTCTCTCAGTCTTTCTCGCCTGAATGTGACCACATTTATATCAAGATACTGATGAAGAAAGCACCAACCATATATCATACCGAAGTGTCATATATTATCCGTGTGTATACCGCTCACTCTGATTAATTCCACACACATTTTACACACATTTTACAACGCAAGGATTTTACGCTTTACAACCATTGCTCAAGTGAAAACCAGATTGTGCTTTACCTTGGAATGTGTTTCTGTAGATTGGGAATGCAGTCATTTAGTCAAAGCTGCATTTATCTGTTTTTGGTCAAAAAGGGGGCAGAAAAACAAAGCTGACAAACAGCCAACACCATATTACGAGCATGTTGTTGTGGACTGTTGTTGTAGCTTTATTAGCAGTTTCTTATGTCAAAGAATTTTTAACTGGTTATGAAACAGTCTCAATTTAATACCGATGCCTCTACAGTACATGACCTACATAAGCAAACGAGACCAACAGTGAGAAGATTGGCTATTTCTATTAGTTTCTAATAGTTATTCTTAATGCCTGCCACCAGGGTGGCTGAATTCAAGATGCTTCAGCCGCTGACTGAAGGTCTGTCTCCAGAGCTGCTGCCCGCTCTCCTCCCAGCATAGTAGTCTCCTTGCGACGGGGAAATTCCACCTACCAGCACTTTTAAAGCTAATTAGCACATTATATCATTTGTTTAATCCATACAAAAACTTAAGTTGCATTTTTTGCGGATTACAGTATGTGCCGGACTACTTCTTTGCCAGGAGCAGTAACTTTCTGAAGTTTCGTCATGACCGCAGAGACATCAGGACACTTTATATAACGTGTTAATCAGTGAGCTTTAGAGGTGCTGCTGGGCAGACAGAGCCTGTTTCCCCCTGCTTCCAGTCTTTATGCTAAGCTAAGTTGACTGGCTGCTGGCTGTGGTTTATATTTACCAGACAGGCATGAGAGTGGTATCAATCTTCTCATCCAGTTCCCATCAAAAAAACAACTAAGCATATTTCTCAAAATGTTAAACTATTCCACATCCCAGCAGACATGGAATAAGACTGGCATTCAGTTGGAGTCGTGTTTTTGGTCCCTTGACAAATGGAAGTCCAGTATTCAGTCTCTTAGCTCTGTTTTGGTCTCCACCAACTCCTGAAAAAACATAAGGGCTGGGTTGTACTAGAAAAGAAGTGGGTCTTGCTGTCCGACCACATCTGAAATCAAAAGTGTTTTTAGTGGTTCCAAACGACCACACTAGAAGGCAGAGTGAAAAGCCAGTCGTCACAGAGAGGTGGGAGACGCCATATCATTTAAATATGAGCATAACGGCGTACGCTTACAGACGGTCCCTCCTGGAAGACATCCATAGTGTTGAACTTGTTTGTTCATGTTAAAGCTGACAGAAATAGTTGTGGAAAAAATGAAGAAAAAGAGAGAGAAGTTCAAACCCTGGCTCCTCTCTCAACTGGACAATTACTGCATGAAGTGGATTTAAATGTCGGCTTGGTTTCGGAAATTACAGAAATGGTCGGACACAGTCCGACATCGGAAAGGTGCGGGGGGAAGGGGTTTCCAAAGCTGTTTGACCATCTGACATGCAGCTTTGACAGAGTATACTGGCCCCTTAAAGCTCGCCATGCTTCACCAGCCAGTTGCTAACGTTGTCTGCTGAGCAGTTTGGTGCTGGGCAGGTAGTGTACAGTGGGTTTATCATTTATTTATTTATTTGTTTATTTAACAGGAACAGTGCACATTAATAAACATTGCTGTAAATGTGCCAGAGTTAGCCAAGGGGCTATTTTTCATCTGTGGTTTCTGATCATTACTACAAATGGCTATGCACTGAGGTTACAGAGAGCAGTGACGCTGAATTATACTGTAAATTTGTGGCTATAAAACCAAAACAAGTAGCAAAAAGAGGCTAAAAAGCTCCATAGATTAGCAAAATCTGTGCACATAGTCTGCGTTAACCTGATTAATGTAGGTTTAAAACCAACCTCAGTGGCAACCACTATGACCTCACTGTACTAAATTCCACTTGAAAAGTTCCATGTTTTAATATCCCATAAAGCTTAAGATCCCAAGAGTTTGTTTCTGATGTGTGTCTTGGCTGTGATTTTTGCAATCCATTAAGTAGATCATGTTTCTCTTTTCTTTAGGAGAAATGCCAAGATGGCAGTGAGCAACAAACTTGAATCCAAGCTTCAAAAGGTCCATTCGGAGGTGACATCACAGATGTTAGATTTTTTTCTTACAGTCTATGAATTAGTATCAGATGTGGCTGTACAGTGGAACTAAATAAACATTTTATCTTAATTAATTTTGAAGTGCACTGTGGGTACTTGATTTGCACATTTCCTCACTGGGCAAAGTGCAAAGCCAACCAGTGATAGATCTTGATTTGGCTTGCATCAGTGAGCATGCTGCACACCATAATATAAACCAGACACGTGTAAACTTTTTTCCTTCCTTACTTTGTTGCACAACATTTTATTTGATCAACTGTTGGCAGTACTGCAGAGCCATGACACTAAAAAAGGTAATGGAGCACAACTTACACTGGTTAGCAAATGAGCTCTGCTTGCTGTGTGTTCATTTCTAATGATCTAAAATTAAAACAGCTAGTTGAAGCAGGACTGTGAGTGTGAATCACACGATAGTTTAATGTCTTCATTTTTGAAAATAAAATTTGGCCTAAGCAGCAAACCTTCATTTAAAAAATGGTACAGTTTGATGAAGTGTAACAGTCCTGTCAAACTGCAAAGATTCTGCAAAGTCTTGGACAGCACAATGTGAAAGGATGCAGTGTTTGGCAACAGAGTGACCTTGGCTAAGGTGGTCTTGTCAGTTGTGTATGGATACTGCAGCTGGCTGCAGCGTCACCCCACCAGGCCAAGTCTGACTCATTGCAGCTCTCACTGCAGCATTCCACCATCTCACTCGTCTCAGTGTCCATTATCTCAATGAGAACCACTTTGTTCCAGACTGAAATATTTCAACAACTATTGGATGAATTGCCATTAAATTTGTTACAAAGATTCATGGTGTCCAGAGAATGAAGGCTAATAATCAGACATTTGTGTTCCCTGCAGGATGAGCTGTAATAACTTTTCCTCTGATACTAGCATCAGGTTAAAATATAGACGGGTGACAAATTGAAGGAAAAACCAACATAAAGTGTCTTAGTAAGGTGTTGATTCTCCAAGTCTCTGAACTCTACTGGAGGGATGAACACCATTCTTCCAAAAGATATTCCCTCATTTGGTGTTTTGATGATGGTGGTGGAGAGCGCTGTCT
>NTHP01000393.1:481440-554040 GCA_003416845.1 Oplegnathus fasciatus | reverse complement strand
GAGGCTTCATCAGTTCGTGCTTGTTTAACCAGGCTAGACTGGTTAAACAAGCTCATCAGTTCGTGCTTGTTACTGAGGCTTCATCAGTTCGTGCTTGTTTAACCAGGCTAGACTGGTTAAACAAGCTCATCAGTTCGTGCTTGTTTAAACAAGCACGAACTGATGAAGCCTCTTGTTATGAGAGGTGAAACGTCTTCACAGACAAAACCAAAATCCAGTTGCGTTCGATTCAATTTCCTTGAGATAACTATGACCTGGATGAATGAGAATATTCACAGGCTCATACAATGCAGTCATCGAGGTGTCACTCAATATTTCCAACATGCTCTGTTTCAGTACATTCATGACTAAACCTCCCATAAAACCATCAACATCCGTCACATACTACATTATTGCACATTTATGTACACAGGGTATTGTATATAGCTTTCTCATTTTTTTTTTTACTGTATAGTTTTTTTCTATTTACTGTACACTCTCCTTTATCAGTGTTTGTATCTGTACATAGCTGTGATTTAAGGAGTAGCTCTCCTTTTTGTTTTAAATCAATGAAGTATTATCTTCTTTGTTTAAATGTTGTATTTTCAAAGTATTAAAAGCTGTACTGCAGTTAGGTGATACAACTGTCTGAGCATTTATTGTATCAGAATGTTCTAGCTGAGTGAAATGAGCAATCAGTACTTAATCCTGTTCGGTCATTATATCCACACTAGTGATGATTATTTCTCAAAAAGGTCTTGTGACGAAGACAACCGTCCTCTGTCTGTCTCTGTGGTATGTTGTCAGGCTGACATAACCTGACCTGCTCTGACCTGTTCTTGACACAGTAAATATTGTCACTGCATCACCCACCAGGACTATACTGCTTATGTCATATTCACTGTCTTTAACTACCACAGCTTACTGAGCGCAGTGTGTACGTTATTTCTCCTTCATACATTACAGCCATTTAAAGTGAAAGAAAAAACAAGCATAAAAGTAACACAACTTTTACTCACCAGGTATCCAAACTTGATGGTGGAGAGCCGAGCCTGGATGATGGACCACAAGCCCCAAAAGAAGTGGGATGCCAGGGAGAACCTACATTCAAAAACACATGGTCACTTTGTTTAATACTTTTTTTTTACCGTTCTATTGTATTGTCTTGTACTGTGTCACTTCGTGTCAGTTTACACCGTGTCCTACATCTGAGCTCACCTGTTGACCTCCACGTACAGCTCCTCCTTCAGTTTCATTTGGTCCTCTTCACTCAGGTTGTCAAACCCTCGGTCAGACTCATGCAGGTAGCTTTCAATGAAGTGGAGCTGTACAGAGACATTGAAGGTCACACCAGTCAAAAGCTGACAAGTAAAACCAAATAACTAAGATGTTGGTGTATTAACACATCATACACACCTGCTGGGCCTTTGAAGGGTACGCCTGAACATTAACTTTGAAGAAAGGAAACTCGTCACAGTTGTAGTCGTACATCCACTCACAGAAATGGTTGCCAATATCAAATCCCCTGCAAGGTTAACAGATGGAGAGAGACAGAAAAACGATTAGAGACGATGACTGATGATGCCTTTACATTAATAAATACTTTCTACATTGTTTTCAAGACAATGAAGGGCAAGGACACTATGTAGAGATGATGATGTATCTGAATTTCAAACTTGATTTTCTTACGTAGCCATGTCTCTGTGTGAGTATTTTTACTGCTCTATGTTGACACTGGCTGTTGTGTCAACCAGTGTGGTTGTGCGTGTGTGGCTTTCACACCCAATTAGTTATGACCGTTTCTTTGAAACCCTGCACTGTCTCCATCTGTCTTAGTTCTGTTTGTTCAGGGGAACATGAGAGGTTTACTCCCTACTTTTCTAAACCAGCCCTGGGAGCCTTTTGTGCTGTCCAGCCAGCTGCACTGAAGCCCTGTGTTTTATTGCTTAAAGGTAAATAAACAGAGCTGATGGTGGGGGAGGGGGAGGTGGCAAAGACACTGCATGGGGTAAAATGGACAGGTGCATGTTCTAAAACACCAGAAAGTTAGTTATTCTACTTCGGCCACTGATTTGTCCCACTCAACAACATGGTCAGCAGTTGGAGCTGCAGCAGCGGCTGTGAAACACAGCTGATCAGGACAATTGGAGGTACTCTAAAACCCTTAGCTTATTCTGCATGCTTTTAATGGTGCCAATTTGCCAAAATGTAAACAAATATAGGCTAAAAAAATAGGGATCAAGTTGTAGCCCACAAATCTCAATGAATCCATGACAACATTGTTCTTCCTGTTTATATTCACAAAGCATCATGGGAACTGTAGTTCTAAAACTTTGGGGTGGGGTGTTCTAGATCAAAGTGGTCTACCGATCCGCCAGCATTGCAATCCCTACAGCAACACTGCTAAAGTGGCTGAAAATAAGATGAAAATATATTGATACAGCAGGAGCAGGAGGAAGCACTTGCATGTTAATTCCCACATTGGAACTGGGAATTGCCTCAGCTGACATCTCAGTGAATGAGGAAAAAAATCCAAAGTATGTGTGTTTGTGTGTGTCCACTTGTGGGCGTGTTCTTCCTGTACATACATGACAGCACACGTGCTTACATGCTTGGTATGTGTGCGCACCGGGTCATTTGTGAACAGAGGGTCACGTGTCTGCTGTGCAACATATGAGGAGACTTAAAGGGGCCACGCTGAAGGGAGCTGCAAGGGGGGGTGGGAGTGTTTCTGTTTGTGTGTGGGAGAGAGAGAGAGAGAGAGAGAGAGCTTTGTCTGAGATCAACTGTGAACCAAGGCCAGTGTGTTCTACGCTGTTTCCCATAAATGAACCGCTCAGGAATTCACACACGAACACATTTCAAGTCACACAAAGGTGCTGAAAATAAGCGCTCCTTCAGATGTACAATTCCATTATTCTATTCTAGTCTATTCCCAGTCCTTTGTGCATGACTGTAGTGGAAATTCACCACACCATCATCTCCATTAGTAACATTGACAGCCCTGGATAAGGTCTTTCCATTGCCTCCATCTTGTGCGTCCTCATTGGCCTGCCAAATTCTGGTTACATAACAGCTGCACTGAATATTTTAACAGAGGGAGGTGGCCATGAAGGACGACTGCTAGAGGGAAATATTGATGGAACACAGATACAAGCCAACTGCATTCCTTTTCCTCTCTTTTTCCCTCAGATTTTGCTTTCTTTCTGGCTCAATATCTGGGTTACTCTCTTTGTCTCTCGCTCTCTCTTTCACGTTCTGCCTCACTATCAGCCGCCCTCCGCACATCTCTTTCGACTGCAGAGCCCAGGTTAGTTGGGAGGCAAAGAACTGGCAAGAGGATGAGGGACGGTGACGCAGCAGCTGCAGAGATTTATCAGCAATGCCCGTCAGTCTGGAGAGAGCGTTTGGATCAGACACTACTTGGTGGATCGCTTTTTGTTCAAACCATTAAACTCACTAAAAGTATGGCGCCCCAAAGTGTTTAATTAAACACATCAATGAGTAATTATGAAATAACTAGTCTCTAATAAATTGTGTAAAATACATAAATGAAACAATGAGGGAAACAATATTATGAATAATAATATATTATGGTAATCTTATCTTTATTTTCATAATAACAGTTTTATAGGACTATTTCATAATTTCATAATAAGTCTGTTTATATTTCATATTAGCATTTTTCCTAATAACACTTTCATTTCATAATGTCACTTCTTGTTTTACAATGCCACTTTTCATGATAGGGGTGTTGTGACCACCCTCTCACCTTGCAGCCAGTCAAATGCACCGTGCCTCTTAAACGAGCAAGAGATTTCTGATTATATAAAATGTGTCATTCAAACTAGACGAGAAATACCAACAGCACTAAACATATCCCTTCCATTTAATAACAAACTGCATGAAAATGAGTCTCACAATTCAATTTGTCTGACAACAGCAGGCAGTGTATTTTCTGCAACAAGTCACTTAGGCAGGAGCTCAGGGACAAAAGGACACTTTTGGGGAAAACACAGTTTGGCTGTGAACTTCCTTCCTTTTGTCTTCATTTCATTTCTCTATGTTATCACGTGGAGGTCAGCTCAACAAAACTAAACAAAAACTGTTCAGAGGCCAGATATTTTACAGCACAAGATAAACTACTAGTTCACTTAAATGCTTACTTCTTTAAAGGTTCTGTATGTAACATTCAGGAAATACTTGTTAACAATGACACCTGTGGCCGTTACGTCAACTGCAGTCTGCGGCCTGGTGCTCGTGCTCACGCTCGCACTCCATGGATGCGAGCCAGCATCGGCCAAAACAGTGACGTGACACACACAACACTGAAAGTGTTTGACAGGCATCATGTTGATAGCTTGCTTTTCAATAAAGTTGTTTAAAAAAAATGTTGATAGTAAAAACATAATGTTGATCTGTGTTGTGGTGTGTGCTGGTGCTGCTAAAAACAGCTAGGTGCTGTAGTTTTTAACAATCGTTACTCAAACAGGAATAAATAGTGCATTTGTTGGGGACTACTTTCAGCTGTGGATTAATACACATTTAATATTTGTGAGCACTAATGAGAATTTCCAGCAGCAGAATACTGTATTTGAGACTGACTCAAAATGAACTACAGAGCCCATGTTCACTGTAATAAAGAAACATGTCACCCAGTGCAGCACTGTGGCTCATTGATGTGTTTTCAATAGTTTCTGGACAAAAATGGAGGTCTATGTTACAGTAGTCGCTAACTTACCTGTAATTGTAGCTGCTGTACTCAAAGTCAATGAGCATCAGCTTCTGTTTGTCTGAGCTCTGGCGGCCCTTCAGCAGCAGGACGTTCCCTGAAAGCAACACACAAAAGTCATTTTTTATGAAGGAGAAACCAAACATACAGCATACAGGGGGCCATCGACGTCTATATGTTTTACCTTCTTGACAGTCGTTGTGGCAGAACACTACAGGAGAGTGGGTGGACTCCAGCAGAGACCTGAACATACACAAAAAGGTCAGAAGTCAGAGGATGATCAATCAGTAGGGTTATAGAGCTCCTGGTTCAAGATAAACAGTGTGCATCTTCATACACTGGCCACGATGCTCCCTAAACATAATCATGAAGACACAAATAGTCTGGATATTACTAAGGAGGTTTCACCTCTGTGTTTCACTTCATTATTTAACGCATTAAAACATTTGCAAATAGCCTCAGAGCAGGTACTCCCAGGTAGAATCTCATTGGAACTAAGGGAACATGAAAAAAAAAGTGCCTTTGAATGCGAAAGTTCTTTAGAGACAACAGATGATGGTTTCTTTTGATTAATGGCCTACAACATGAAGAGCAGCTGGAACAAAGTCCCTTTACCTGGCTGTTTGGTTAACATTCACAGAGCTAAGGACTAGAAGCCAAACCTCCATGAAGTACTGTATGATTAAAATGACCATAACATACAGAATAAGGTGCGTTAATAGGGTCCGTGCTTAGTATTGCAATATCTTTTTTTTTGTCCAAAAGCTTTTCAAACTTCAGCTTGTGGTCTGGTCCCTATTATGTAACAAAAACTGACTTTACTGGCTGACTTCACTGTGACATGTCAGAGTTTCATTGTTTCATGAACTGACTTGCTCTTTTTTTATCTCTACATGTTTAAAACATGAGCAGGTCTGAACTGTGATATTAATGAAACAGTGTTTGTTTTGCATGTGTTCTCTCAAAACGTATTGCTTACAGGTTAATCTGAGGTTTTTCTGCGGTAAACACCATCACAGGACCTACACATTCTGTACATTCTGTTGCATAACACTGTGTTTGGAAACTTTCCATTCATGAGTCGTGTGTTATCCACTCTGTACTAGTGTGTGTGTGTGTGTGTGTGTGTGTGTATGCAGGAACATACTTGAGCATATCCATCTCCTGTGGCAGGTTGTAGCTGAGCAGGCGGTTGAAGCGGCGTAGGTGGGACTCTCTGGTGAAGTTCAGCCTCATGACTTGGCTCAAGTACCTGGTGAGAGTGTTACACACACATTTACTCCACCGTTTCCCCCAAACACATCTGTGTCTTATCTGACAAGCAGAGTGACACACAGTGCAGGCAGGATCATGTGAAAGTGTGAGTGTTCTCTAAATGCATTTTAATGTCAACCTGACTCACTGATAAGCACGATGCCACATCTTGACAATCAATAAATGATCAGAGGTTAGGATGACCTCACTGGAACTAATGACAATTACAATCAGTAATTACAGTAATTTATAAATTACTGATTGTAAAAATAAAAATGTTTTATTATAACAAATATTAGTTTTGCCAATAGCAATTACCGTAGTGATACAGCAGCAGTAGTAGTGGTGAAAATGGAAGTAGTAGGATTGCTAGCAGTTGTAGTAATAGCAGTAGCTCTGTGTGTGTGTGTGTGAACAGAGAGTGTATGTGCAGGTGCAGAGAAGAGGAACAAAAACCACAAAAAAAGGATGTGTGGTTTGTCAGACGCAGTGGAAGGTCAAAAATAATATTCAGATCTGTACACTCATCTGCTCAAGAACTCCAAAAGAAATTTCAGTTACCTTAAAGAAAACATCCAGTATTTCTGCAGTAGGTCGGTTGAGTTATCAATGAACACAACATGAGGCAGTTTGCTAACTTTATACATAGATCATGTAATTATGACTGGCCACCGTGGTTGATGTTCAACAACAGTTGCATAGAGTGGACTGATTGAAGAAGCCAAAAGGATTATTCATGACAAAAAAGTGACATCTGCTATTTGAAGTGTTTTTAAAAAGGCTGATCTTTCTTTCTTTCTTTCTTTCTTTCTTTCAAAAAGTTACATTACGTCATAGTTACATAGCAACAAAAACCATGTGGGTTGTATCATTGGAAGAGATATACCTGGAAGAAAAAATCTGTTTTGATCATGAAACTCTCTTTTACATTGAACGCCACTTTGCAAAGATAAAGTCTTTCGACAGCCTGGGTCACCTTGCTGTTGTCCTACTAAACTTCAAGGCCAAATCATCAGGTAAGAGATAAAGGACTCCAGTATCTGTGCTTGAATCAGCTGAGAAATTCTCCAGTAAAATTCCAAACAAACTAATGCTACATATTATGTTTCTGATCTCTGATCTCTCATTCTTTTCTGACATGGAAATTTACTGAATCTGTCACGCGGCAGGACAACTGAGTAATGTTTGTAATACATAATCCGTCAGGTGATAAACCAGTAATTATGTACCTTCACAGAATCAGAGATCAGTGGAGCAGAACAGTGGACTTTATCACCACACGTTGACAAACATTGTGCAATGTAAACCTTTTCAAACACCCAACAAATAAACTTGAACGCAATCCAAACGGAAGTACATTATGATAAGCCACCTGCCGCCTTGTCGATAAGTAATCAGTGACACGTCTTGTTATCTAAGAATTCAAAAACCTAAGTTACCCCTTTCAAATCTGCTCAGCCTTTCAATCCAGTCTCTCACTTGAAATCTCATTTCATGCAGACATACTTAATGAAAAAGGTATTAGCCAGACAACAGACAGAATGGGCTTCTGAATATCCCTACAGACGAAGCAGGACACAAGGTGAGGCAGGATAGGACAGGTCAGGATGGGATAGGACGGGACAAGACGAGACTAGACTTAAATGACTTACTTGTCCATGGTTCCATACAGCCACTTAGGTTCCTTGTTGAAGGGCATCCTCATTCCATGAAACTTGGCCATCTTCTCCGCAACCTCCGCTGAGATGCTGGGGTCGCTTAACTCACAGGTATCTAGTTTACGGCTCTGTCAACAGGATATTATATTTGATTCTTTTATTCATACAGTAACCATGAGTTTAAGAGTGTTTTTGAAGTTACGCTGAGCAAGATTTTTATGTAAAACTATTTGCTCTCCATAAGCTTCCTTGCAGTACACCCATGTTCAAACAAGATAGCGTGTTGGATAACTTGTGGCTTCATCTTTCAGTTTAATGGTAGCTACGTGAGTTCAACATGTGTGAAATGAATTGTGTAACACAGTACTGTTTAGCCAGTGAAGAGCAGATGTTTTATGGTTTATTTATTCCCTCTGAACATCGATCAATGATGCATCATTGAACAGTACACCACACACAAACACACATACAAACCATGGTGTATCATTCATTCCCCAGCTGTCAATGCTAAACTTTAACCCTTGCCGCTACATGCTTAACCATGACTAACTCAAATCCTAACCCTGAAGATAACTGCAAATCTGCAAATGAACCCTCTTTTTATATCGAAGATAACAGGTTGTCACTTCTCTGAGAAGTCCTCTCAACTCACATTCAGATCATATATAAAGGGGCAAAATAACTGGGACTGGGTATTGTATAATTTTCTTTAATGCTACCACCAAAGGATATGAGTTTTGATACCAAAACAACAATTTTTTTTGATACCTTTCGATACCGTACTTTTTTAATTTAACAAAAGAAGCCAAGATTCAACGTTAAATACTAAACATGAGCAGCTATACAAGAACTTTGCCTACTAGAGTCTAAAATTGGCAAAATTTTAAATTAAATCAAGAACTATCTGATTAAAGACTCCTGTAAGTAAACAAGATTACAAATGTGATCAGACATAACACAATATAAAAAACTCAAAAATGACTCTGTATCAGAATCAGCACCTCTCTCAGTCAGTCTAAACTAAAATTTTACATCAGAAGTTTCACAATGATTGAACTTATTTCAGTAATGGAGAACATAGGGTGTGTTATTTTGCCTACCCCTGTTTATGTTAATATAAACAAACACATGCATATGAACAACAATACGGTGACTTACAGGGACGTACTGCTCCAGTCGGCCCTGAGGGAAAATACCATAGAGTTTAGGTCCCAGCTCCCTCTCCGCCAGGATGGCAAACATCACACTCTCCAACACCATGGCCTCCGCCCCCTGAAAACACACAACAGTAAGAAACTGAACAGCTCAACATTTGAAGTGTGAGAGCAGCCCACACCACCACCACCGGTACCCATCAGCGCTCTAAAATGGAATAAGAACAGAATGAGAAATGAAACAAAGAGCTTTTTCTGGTCACAATGTCTGAAAACATGAACGTTTGAGTGAGGTATGGACTGGGAGTCATGAATGAAACAATTCTCTTGTCAGCCCCTTTCAGACATTAAATCTGTAACAGTGCTTGGTTCGTGTTAAAGTAATGACTTTTTGGCCTTTGAGCATACGTAGGTCTCTGGTAAACAGCACAGAACTGTTACAGATAGAGCAATTGTCACGAGATATAAGGAAGGTCTATAGGTCTGTTTTACTCTACACCATGTTGACAGCACTGCTACAGAACAGCAGTGAAGTGGAAAATAATGTCATCAAGGAAGAACAGCATTCACACTGGCTGCCTCTGTGATGAAAACTTATTTTGTAGTTGACTTCATTGCCCCCACTCTTGTAATCCCACTGGTGGTTGTCTGTAATCTCCCTGATCTGACACATTTTCTCATGCGTTTAATACTTTATATTTTAGATATTACATTTAAAATTCTGCTGCCCGTTTGAGACAGTGCCCAAGCCACTACAGTTAGGCTTAAAACACTGACGGGAGTTCTAAGTTAAATGTTGGATTTCATTTAAAGTTATAATCCTTAAGATTTCAGTTCTGGTTGATTTGGTGACACCTATGGTTAAAGGTGGTTACAGCCCCATAGTTTTGCTCGAAATGACATTTATTGATCACTGGGGACACTGAGGACTTTATCATTTACGTAATCATTACATGCATGGCGTACTCCGCCACTGCCAATGCAAACTACTATACAGAGAGGAACTACAATGCCAGCCATAAATTGTATTAAAAATTGGGTTTGATATAATGAAAATCTTAAGGATTATAACTTTAACTCCTATTTTGCTCACATGGTGTTGATTTTGAAGGTAAAGCATTCTGCTAAATTTACATCCTGAATAAAGTTGACATGAATGAAAATTCAGGGGGATTTAGCGGGTAATCTGACAGTGGGATTTTCCATGTGGGGATTTTTGTAATTTGTTGCCCCGTAACACAGGAAAAAACATATCCTCAAAGGAAATGTATTTATTCTTTCCAGATGATTCCAGTATGTTACAACTCTTATTTGAGTAGGTTTATCAATCTTGTTCATGGATTGGTGGTTTATTAAACTGATTTTATTTCCTTGCGCAGAGGAAATGCTAATTAGGCCTTCGTGCTACTAGTTAATATGCTGTGTATGATATATGCTGTATATATTCAGACATTTAAACTGTAACACTGTGAATGCTCTGTGTGGGAGAGTCACATACGTTTTCAAGGTTGTCAAAATGTCAGAACATTAGCAGGGTGAAGTGCATGTCTGAAAGGGGCTTCAGTAGAAATCAGGGGGTGGAGGAGAAGGATGGGAGAGTTTAAATGAGGATAAATGCTGTGGTTAGGGTTAGTTGGGTTTGCCTGTCAGAGCAGCGAGGAGAACACAAGAGGTAGATTGAAAGGAAGAGTTGGCCCACGCAGAGCACCAGTCACTGTTGAACTGAAGGAAACAGGACAGCCTTGTTTTCTCCCCTTTATCTTAAAGACACACAAAACACACACAGCAACTCACATAGCCTGGAGCCAAGGTTAACTGGGAAACCTTCTCTCATACCAACACAAACACAAGTCCTGGAGCCTGAAAGACTAAAGCTGTGTGCTGGCTTCTCGCCGACTTGATTCGGTTTCACTCTATGGTGGGGTGAAGACAGAAAATCAGGCTTCTCACCAAACAGGCAGGAGGTCAGTAGCAGAGGAGAGATACCTCTTACTAATTAACAGAACAAGACCAACAAAGTGGACAGGTCCAAGGCTCATTCTACAGCTGATTTATTCTGGGAGAAACTCCTGTGAGTGAAGCTGTTTTTCTAATAGCAGCTCTTGGAGGCAGAGTTGCAATGAAGACATAAGCTGAGTCGAGAGGATTCAAAGTTTTTTGGCCAAGTAACGTTAAACCAAAGTAAATTATCACCTATTAGTTCAATTCAAAGTAAGAATAATATCATGTAGCTAGCATGCTAACAAGCAGCTAGCTAGCAAAAAGTTCTTTGCCATTTTTGTCTTCTAGTTTTGACTACAGTACTTTTACTTGCCAGTTAGCAAAAAAGGCCCGTTTCTTCACCTACATGAAATGTAACTAATCTGCAAACAAAATAATTGTGATTGCTTGATGAGGTAGTTGTGAACCTCAGTAGACTCATTCAGGGCCAAGGACACCTTCTTCATTAAGATAACTTCCCTGTATCATGAAAATGTGAAATAAACTCAATCTAGAGCCAGACGTCAGGGCTGCAGCTGAAGGGCCACTCATTTTACACATGGAAATCACTTTAGTCATAGTGGTTAGTCCTAGTCAGCCTCTGACAACAGCTGAATTTTGTTGCTCTAAAGGAGCTTTGTCAAGTCTGAAAAAAACATGCCATGTCATAGTGATGTCATCAGGGTTATCTCAGTTTGGGCTGAAAACCACAAATGTATAAAGATCCTGTTGAGTTACACTATGGGCTATATAGGATCCAGTGTTTTTGGAGCTTGACACATACTGGGGACTAAATGTCATATCTTGGCCACTGATGCTTTAATTTTTTTAGTCTGTCTCTCTCAAGTCCACTAACTTTATGGAAGTGACATAATGAATTTATGGAGACCCCTTTAATATAAATAATATGACTGAATTCAGATGTCACACGATGCTAATTAATAAACCGAAGATCACATTCCAACTGACTCATCATTAAATAAATCTATATATCATCACCAACGATACTTTCTGTTTCACATTTCTTCATGATGCTGTAAATGAGAGGCGGTGACAGATGTTTTATTCTATTGACTGCACTTTTTCATTGCAAAAGAAACCTCTAAAAACTAATATTTAGACCAAAGTTATACCAGCACAGTTGAGCCTGAAAGTTCATTCTTTGACCTTTGAGACAGAAGTTTGTTCAGTTTAACTAGCAGTTGTCAACTAAGTAAACTCTATCCACCATGAGATGGAGTTGAAAGCTACAGAAAAAGCTGGTAACGGGAAACTGAGTTAAGATTTCTTTGCCAAAATATGCCAGTGTAGTTCCTTTCAGGGTGTTTCAAGATGCTTTTGTAGATACAGCCACAGCAAAATGACATTTCCAGGGTTTGAAGTTTACCAGCTGATGCTACAATCTGCTGCATTTCAATGTAACCTTAAATAGCTGCAATAGAAACCAGTATAACATATTGCCATCTTCACCCTCTTAAGTGAATAACCTTCAGATAAATTGCTGCAGAGAAAAGAGATTTGGATCTGAGCGCTGGGGTCTTTGGCTACTTGCCAGGGAATGTGCCTCATACTGACCATCCAGCAGGAAGCCAGCTCAAAGGAAACAACGTTGCCTGCATTGTGGCCTCCTAGATGTCACACATTATTTTGAACCACGCTGCAACAATTTTTCTCAAAACAAAACTGTAGCGCACCACCTGCAGAGAAGCTCAGTACTGAACTCTTATTTTAGGAGACACTGGTATCTCTTGAGATGAAGCTGGAAATGGATTGTACACTACAATAAAAGTGGAAATTTTAATTACAAGTTCAGTTTTTATTCAGAGTGTATAACTGAAACAGGTAAAGTCCTTTCCATTTTAGAGACTGCCGTCAACCAGCCGACCTGTATAACAGCAGGCAGAAACTGGCAGGTTGTGTCTGAAATCAGGATCAAAACATGTCTTCATTTGTGTTCAGCTTATATCTCAAAGAAAACGACTGAGAATGGGGCTGAAACTAACAATTGTTTTAATTACGGTTTAATCTGCCAATTATTTTTTACCGTTAACCAATTCATTGTTTGCCAGTGAAATGCCAGAAAATGGTGAAAATGTCCATCTCAACAGTACAAATTGCTCGTTTTGCCTGACCAACAGTCCAAAACCCAAAGATGTTCAGTTTACTATCATTGGAGAAAATCAAAACTGCAAATCTTCACATTCAAGGAGCTGGAACCAGCTATTTTTGTTTTCTGAAAATGACTACCAATTACTAGCTTATCAAAATAACTGCTGATCGACTGAATAATCAATGAACTGACTAATTGTTTCAGCTCTGACTGAGAATGGAGTTCTGTCATCTCCAAACAAACTGCACTTTCATATTCCATTACAAAACGTACATGTGAGCTCATTAAGTAGAAGAATCATTGGAATTGTTCTAGCTTGGTAAATCCAAAACTATTGGAAATGAAAACATTAGCATCCAAATACTTTGTTCAGTAGATTTCAACTGGATCAAGTCATGATTAATCGTTAGTTTCCTATGAACAGTGTTCAAAGAAAATAACCACACTGCACAAGCCTTTTTTCCCTGTCTGCATAATGTTTCCATCAGGATTACATTAATAATACAAGGACACAGTGAACAATTTAGAAATTCGGTCTCCTCAACAGTGTGCAGCACATTCTGCTCCATTTCCAGGCATTCGTTCAGAGAATACTCCCCATGGTTATGTAATGCCTTATCTGCAGAATGCTGATCACATGGTGTTTCAAATCTCCAACGTGAATAATCCACATTAACATAATCATCTTGACACACATACCGCCAGACAACAAGCCAGCTGGCAGCCTGTGCGTAAAGCAGAGCAAAGGCTCAAACTCCTACGGGGACCGGCTGATAGGATGTATCACTCCTCTGACAATATTTCAGTGAGTCAGCGAGTATATCATCTCAGTTACTATAGCTGTACTGACCCAGATCTGCAGCCTTCTATATACTGTATGTAGACCTTCGGTTGGCTTGTTCCAACCTACATTTGCTACATGTCAAAGTATCGAGTCAGGGTTTCAGTTTGTGCGTGATCTCGATTAAAGTGATAACCTTTTGATTTGACTTTGATTTTGATTGAACTACTGTATGCCAGCGATAATAATGTTGACTGTGCTCTTGTGCAGTGCACCAATTCAAATTTAGCCTTATTGATAAAGACAAATGGGGCGTACCAATAGTTGTACTCTGTCAGATACAGTGACTGTGAATTAGGTAGTATTCATCCCTTGCTGTTTATAGGCTGTTAACAGTGTCCCACAGTGACCATGGTGGTCCCATATTGACTGTGCGTCAGCCCTGCAGTCCTTCATCAACCTCTGTTTCATTTCCTCTGACCTATTTTAAATGCCAGTGTTTGTTTAAGTGGTCTGTTTGATTTGGCTCACTCTACCAGACAAGTCTTCCACCCGTTAAAAAGTTAATTATCAACAAGTCATAGATGTCGAGCCAGCTGACCATTCAGACACAGAAGAACTTCAACATTCCAAACTTCAACCTCCCTCTGAGTACTTCCTGTTTTAGAACAGGAAACAGAAACTTCCTGCTACAACAATGGAATATGCTTTTTTGAATGAACAGACAGTCCCGCTGTTTCTGTCATTTTAACCTCCACATCACATTCAGTCTGACAGCTGATGTAGGGTCTGGGATCATGTTCTCTCTGGATATTTGATTACATCTGAATCTAAATTGTTACACTGGCCCCAT
Source organism: Oplegnathus fasciatus (assembly GCA_003416845.1). Classification (NCBI taxonomy): domain Eukaryota; kingdom Metazoa; phylum Chordata; class Actinopteri; order Centrarchiformes; family Oplegnathidae; genus Oplegnathus; species Oplegnathus fasciatus. The sequence goes on along the minus strand of NTHP01000393.1, from coordinate 539,539 downwards.
ATCAGTGCAGCTATTTGGCTCTGAGAAATTTAGCGGCTGGCCTTGGAGTGATGCAGCAGGTGCACTGTGCACTGCCGACGCCTGCTGCTTTAACCTCAATACTTATCTGTTCTGTTATGTGTGTCAGTAAACGAGTAAGTGGATAGGTTATTGAGTACAGACCGGTTGAATCCATCTGAAGTGAACAGAACCTGTGTGACGCATTTGTTCCATTCATCTGTCTGCAGAAGTGAACTCATGTCAAAGGACAGTGATAAGGCCTAAATAAATAGAGACTGTTACATAATACCCACTGACCATCAGCATAGGCATATTATTACATACATATACTCTTAAACCTGTGAACAGTCAAGTCGGTACTGGATTTTTTTATGAGGCTGATAACATTATTGATATTTCAGTTTAAAAAATCCGATAACAATAAATGGGCCAACAATCTTTTTTTTTAAACATAGAACATAAACAAACATTTTTTTGTGTGACCAAGATACGCATGGGGTCTTTTAGAGTCTACTCTAAAGCTAGCTCTACTGTTGTTAACATGGACTGTGTTACTTAACACCAATCAACCACCCATAGTACTTTTTTATCTATGGCATACATAATTAAGTTCATACACTAGGTCATTTATTTATATTTGTAGGTAATTTATCGTAAATTCTCAAATAATAGCCTGTATTCAAATAATGAATATCAAATAATAGCCGGGCTAATACAAATAAAACTTCAGCATAATGTACGTTTCAACAGCACTAATTCCATCAGTACAACATCAAAGTAATACTCACCACTCTTCTGCTATGAATTTGTTTTTTAGCAAAACTACTGTTTTCATTCACTAATTATTTCCACTAACTTCGACTTTGCCATTTTTTTCCAGCGCTATTTAGTTACTGTCAGTGGAACTCAACATTTCTGAAGATGTTTCAGCTTAAAAGCCTACTAGGAGCCAAAGGGATTATGGTCTTTGGGCAGATGCAAAGCTTTTAATGTGAAACATCTGTCCAGGAAGTGTGTCAGTTTTCTGACAGAAATATTGTTTTCATCCATTGATTATTCCCAATTGATCACTGTTAAGGTGCCGTCAGTGAAAGACAAGAGCAGAGTTTTGAACAGAGCTGAAACGATTTGTCAATTAATTGATTAGTCAATCGACAGAAGATGAATCGGCAACTATTTTGATAATCGATTAATCGTTTGAGTCCCTTTTCAAGCAAAGAAGCCTAAAATTTCCTTGTTCCAGCTTCTCCAGTGTGAGGATGTGCTGCATTTCTCTAGATTATCATTCATTTTTTGTTATTTTCTAACACTTTCTAGACAAAATAACTAATCGATTAATCAAGAAAATAATCAGCAGATTAATTGATAATGCAAATGATCGGAATTTGCAGCACTAGTGGTGAATGTGACATGACTCTGTTGTTGTACTGATGGAATTAATGGTGTGGAAATGCACATTATCATGAATTTATCAAGACAGCAGGTAAATATGGAAGAAGTGTTAACAAGGGAGATAAGAAATGAAGGTATGTCTCTTATATAAGCTTATTCTAATTAAAGGCATGATTTCTCTGCAGTTGAGGCCATTATTTGAGAATGTATGATATTTATATCTTTACTTTATCTGTATATTTTTGTAGTTACATATCTCCAGTAATAAGTAATCTAGTGCTTAGTGTCATTTGTACACTGTCCACTGTGCGTTCTTCATTGACATCTACAGTGTATCTGCCATGTGTGCTACTATGACGTGTGATATGTCCTCACAGGGATTAATACAGTGTCATCCTATGTAATCCAAATAGGATTTACCTTGACCAGACAGCATTGTGGTGGTGAGGGTGGATTGAGGCGAGGCTATCCTAAAACAGTGACACAGGGTCGCTGCTAACTGACGGCTGGATTAGAGGGAGGGGGCGAGCAGCATTCTTGAGGGAAAGATGCCAGAGTGGTGATGACCTCACCTCGATCACATGACAGGGAGTTGTGATTCAGCCTCGTAAAGTGAGGGTCAAGGGGTCGTGATCACATGACGGGATGCCGGGTAAAGGAATTTCTAGGTCACTGGATTTGAGGTTTGGCAGTGTTTCAGGCTGCCATCAAAGATTCTCTGAAAATACTGTTTTAAAGTTTCTTTTGATTCTTTTAAAAATGTTTCCTGATATGTTTGGCTTTGGTATATTTAGTTTTGTATTCCAAGTTGGATTTCCTCAATTGAACTTTGCAGTTAAATAAATTCAAGCCAGATTAGCTAATTTTACCAAAATAAGAGTCTGGTAATCAGGTTTGTTTATATCTATGCTGCCTCCACTGAAAGAAATCAGTGACTGTAGCATTTCCCAACTCAGGTTTAACAGTCATTCTGCGCCAGGGGTTAGTAAGGGGAGACAGGTGTTAAATCGATTTTGAACTGAAGTTCAAAAACCCACGGGGTTTCCAAGGTTCAGCCCTCTCTGTGACTTCCCCGAAACAACTGGTGCCTCGGGAGTTCAGAAGACTCGGGCAGATCAGAATGAAACCTCGTCCCGACAGAGTCCAACATGAGTAAGAGGAGAATTTAGGGAAACAAAAGAGGGGAAGGGGGTGACTGGATGGACACTGGGTGACACTCTGGGCAAAGAAACACACTGTATGGTGGCACCATCATCAGTTACTTACTTGGAAGTGATTTTCTTTGTTTGACTGTTGGGAATCCCCTTTATTACAGGACATCTATCAACAAAAGAAACAGGAAAACTATCCATGAATACATGTGAAGCCGTCCATGAACTTCAACATCAAAACCTAGCTGTGCCTCCAGTGCAGACAGTACAGTATGAGTTCAAACACACACCAAATCTTTTGGACATGACAGTGCAGAGGATTGGTCAGATTAATCGCTGTGCTCCCCTGACAACCTGCTTATCGCAGCCAGAAAGAGAGAGCAGAGATTGAGGTCAGATAGTAGCAGGGGTTATCTCTGAGGGGGGAGAGATAAAACTATATTCTATTACCCAACTGCTGTTCAATGTTACATTTTACTGTGGATTATATATTAAAACTGGGGCTAAAAATATACATATTTACTCTGTGAATCTACTCATCATCCAACATGCTATTCACATATCTTCATTGCTGAGAAACACTGTCTCCAGTGCAGTGAGGCTTTGTTTATTCATTAACTGTGCACCCCGACGATGACATCTGAGTTCCTTAATCATATTAGCTTTTTGTTTAGACATCACTAATTCCTGAGAGTGGCTCTGTCCTGACAGAGAAGGCTGCAGTTACCTTGGTGAAGAACACAGCGCTTTTCCTCCCTCAGACATCCCTAGCAATAAAAGCTAACCGCTTATATGGCCATTAGCAATTACACAGACTTCAGTTAATATTTAATGGTCTCATCGTGCCTGTGGTTAATGCGCACATGAAAATGAATCACTTAATGGCTGCAAATGACAAATTGTAAGACTGAGAAAGCAGCAAAGAGCAGCCCGTATCGCTGCGTCTTTGGCTGTCTTTTATTTATCGCAGCAGGCTGGAACAAACAGCATGTTCTAAAAACAACGCCTCAAACGATTAAACGCCAGCAGAAGATTAGAATATGCTGTTTTCAGGAAATCTTGTGCAAATGTTGTGAAGTCCTTGAACTCTTGCCACTCAATACTTGCAAGTGAAATCAATCCACTACGGCGTGTGATGGTGACTAAACGGTTATCTCTGGAGCAGTTCTGTTACACTTAGCAATACTGCAGAACAAGTCTGCCCTAGAGCAGCTGGGATCATGAACTCTGGACACACCAGCCACATCATCTTAGGAGATAAAAAGGCTCTATCTCTCTGTGTTAACTGCAACCACAGTGGAGCTGCAAAAAAATACATTATCTATCTGCTTTTTGTGAGGCAACAACAAGCCAAATGACTTTTCTTGTTGCTGTTTTGTTTTTTCAGCTGAGCGAGCTGCAAATGTGCAGATTCATCCTCAGGCTCCTTTTTTTGTCCACAGGTTCAAAAATTCAGCTGACTTCTTAACGATTAAGAATCAAGAGGCAGGGATTTAGAGAAGAAAGGAGACAGACAGACAGGAGTTTCAGCACTTTGTTTTCCCTCCATACTGTATCTTCCCAGCTGTGTCAGCCGGGGTTGAGCTACATGAGTATGTGTTACGTCTTTGTATTAGGCTGAGATTTCAGAGATCTCATACTGTACCGTGTTTTTTGGTGGGTTCACCTGGGAACAAGAGTGCCCAAGGCACGCTCCTTTGGGAAGCCTACGGCAAAGAACACATGCATGTACAGCCATGGGGGTACATCACCATGTACAACAATGGCTAACACGCACACACACATACGTACACACACACATACACGCGTGAAGGCATAACTGCACATGCATGCATACACTAACATAAGCATATGGCCTGCAGACACACACACTCACAACAACAACCTCTGGTGGTGGCACTGTCACATCACACAGTTGTATGTATTCAATTTTTTCTGTATTGTCTGGTTTCTGTGATTATCAACTCAAGCTGTGAAGTAACCTTTGACCCCAGTTAAGTGAGTCATCTATGTGATGAAGGCGAACAAGTCAAACCTTATAGGTTCAGTATGTGATTTTTACATTTCTGCTGTTATTTGTGTGTGCTGTATAGCAGCGCTTATCTTCATTAAAAGCATAATTACAGACTAATAACTACACACTACTGACGGAAAGTAGCTTCTCGGATATGACAACACATCCTTGTGGAGAGTTTGGCTTACTTGTAACTCTCTGTTTGTGCAGTTAAACACCAGCGTTAAGCTGTTTGTAAAAGACAAGTGATGAGAGATGTGGCTCCCACCTGCAGGATGGCCCCATAGAGGCGCAGCAGGATGCTCCTCGGCTCGTCCCCAACAGTGTCCAGGCTGTCAGGGAGACTGCACAGGAAGAGCTTGTTGCTCAGACCACCCCTGGAGGACAGACGGACAAACAGCCAATGAATAAAATTAATAATTACATGTAGGGACTGTCACGTAGGGACTCCTATTTTGTCATTCTCATTAATAATTTGCTCTAGGTTTCTGCTCCCTGGTGTTTCTCTTTATTAGATATGGCTTCAAAGGGGTTTCTGGGAATCTTACTGTATCTCTCTTTATTATACTCTTTAAGATAAAAATTTTAAAAACTATACATTAGAAGTAATTGTAAATGAAACTACAGTCTCACCTTACCCAGCTCAACTGATGCCTGTAAACCCTTACTTCTTTACATCAATTGTTGTTATGAGTCTGGCAGCTTTTTCGGTTACATGTTGTGCTGTTTATTCATTATTCATTATTATTCATTTATTTCATAAGAATGAAAACAGCAGTTTTTATAGAACATGAACTAAAGACATTTTAATTTGAAAATAAAACCTATTTGGATAGACAACAACTGGAACAGCAGCTAAAGCAAATAAAACCTAATTAGCCACCATTACTGGCCTCCCAGTGTCTCAAAACACCATATTTAACAGGAAGATGAGACTGATTGTTAATGTACTGGTGAGTACAGTTAAACAGCCATGACGTGTTGTCACAGTGTCCTTGATGCTGTTCGTCATTCACTGTGTCTGAGGATGACATCATCACTACAGATTAAGGGAGACTACATCTGACTCACAGAGTACAATACTACAGAAATAACCTGTTTCTTTTAGGCGGGTTTAACGGTTCACATCATGAGACTGGGCCCTGTCACAGCAGCCGTATCACACTACAGCTTCAACCAGCTGGGCCTCTTTCCACCAAACACGCAAATGAACGCACTGTACCTTATGATGGTGATGTGGAAATCGTCCTCAGACAGGCTCTTCCAGGCTCCGTGGAGAAACTCTCTGCACCACAGATAAGCCTTGCGCCGGGTGTCCGAGTCGGGCTGGTCGGCGCGGACCAGCTCCTTACAGTCCTCCTCGGTGTCGGGCTGGACCTGCAGGGCGTTCTCGGTCACCAGCAGACCCAGCGACATGGAGGGAGAAGATGAAACCCCGTTGATAAATTTGGTTTTCATTTTTATTTTTCAAAAATAGAAATGAGGCGTAAATATTCTGAGCTGGACGCCCCCCTGACTGAGGTCTGGTTTGTGACGCAGGCGGATTTATTTCAGTTATTCGGTTACAAATGTCTTTTCTCTCAGTCAATTTATAAATAAATGGAGGATTGTAGTTTGTTTCTTTTTCTTTATTAGTCGTTGGTAAAATGCAAAGTGTCGTTCCAGCTCTGTTGAGAAAGCAGCGAGCAGACCGTCTACAGGCAAAGAATGAATAAAGTCTGAGAGACGCGCCGATTTACAGGGAGGGTGGGCAGGGCGGGGGGGGGAGGGGTCACATGGCACGTCCGCGCCCCTTCTCTTCCCTCATTGGTTGGCTCGGACACAACCCCGCAGGACCAAAACAAACCCGGCGGTGCCTTCAGCGACTATCGTACAGAAGAAGACTGATGTCACAACATGCTATCCATAGAAAAGAAATATATATTGTTTACGTGTAATATATCGCTCTCTTATCTTCCTACATTAATCATCAATAAAGTTGGAAAAAAAAGAGAGATAAATAAAATCTTACTCTATACTTTATAAATATTTGGCTGTTATTTTATTTTTTTATGTGTCATATTTTACGTGAAAACGTATAATATATTTTTGAATATGTTGTCAGCACACTTGTATTCTCTTATAATTATTTTGTACATAATTCTAACAGTTCTTACTTGAATTGTCTCACACTAGCATTGTGAGTTGTTCCAGATAAGAGTATCTGCCAAATGTTGTAACTGTAACTTAAGTAGTGCTCACGTACAGCAGTAGCCCAGATACAATATATCTAGCATGACAAATGTTGTACAGCCTGGAATCTGTGATAACAAGCAATATTAACAGCAATGTATTCTTTTTTAACGTGTAATTATTTGTAATTTGCATTTCTGCTAAACAAACAGCACTTGAACGTACCTGGTGGAGTTTTCATTGTAGCCCATGAGCGGATTTAGGCCATATTTACCTAAACATAGCTATATAAACATATTTTGCATTTCAAATTGCTTGGAAATTGTGTAGGCTATTTGGCAGCCCCCTTGCACTTCGCCTCTAGGACCCTAAGGTGAAATCCTAAAACCGCCCCTGTAGCCTAAACAACGATTTTGTTTACATTCAACATGTTTGGTATTGTATGAAACCTTAAGGTCTTACAAACACATTGGATGCATTCTCTGCCTCATCATGCAAAACCTGTTCGGAATAGTGTCAAACCTTCATAGGTCAGAATTAATGGCACATTACTGCCAATTGTCAGAACCCTCTGCAGTTGTTAGAAAAGTGTACCATGTCTGTGAACATCGCACAGGGCTCGTGTTGTGATCGGAGTCCACGTGCACGTGCTGGTAGAACAAAAGACCGAGTTTAGTCAAAACATTGCTCCACGGGCGTGTTGGACGGGGCGACAGTGAAACCTAAAAGGTGGATTTTCCAACGACACAAACATCTGGCACATTTCTCCCTCACATTCAGTCACGTAGCCAGAAAATTTGTTCTTTTCTGGGGTATTACTCTAAGGATCCCGGGTGTTTTTAAACCTTCTGTCACAAAAAGGGCCCCTCACTCCACTTCCTCCTTTTCTCTGGCTATAGAAAGAAAGGCACAGTGTGGAAACTCAGAAACCAAATCACAAACTGCAGGAAGGGAGACATGACCGCGTCTTACAGTCTGTAGCATTAAACAGAGAGGAAATATTGTGCATCCATCACTCAAGTCTGTATCCTACTTCACATTTTCAAGTGAGATCTAAAATGAAATTGAACATCTCACCAAGAAGCACCGGAATAAGTTATTCTGAGGAGCTACACTAATCACACTGATCAAACATTAAGCTGTGATCAGTCGCCAGGTATTGCTTTACTTGTTCCTGGAAATGTGGTCTGTTCGGACTGGACGTTTTTATTGGTTCCTTCAAGCCAAGCCCACAGGCCACTTGTGGAGGAAACGGTCTGTATCAGCACTGTAGAGGATGCCAGGGGAGGATGGTACTTCAAGGCCGTCAACCCGCATCAACAAGCCCACGTGCCATCTAGTGGCGAAAAATGAACACTAATCCAAATAAGAATATAACAGCATTGAAACAACACAAAGAGCAAATTCTCTGTTCAGAAAGGTGATATTTATCTTGTTCCCACAAGATAAAGTCACATTTCGAGACTTTAGGAGCTCCATTAAAATGGTGAGAAATATGAATGACAATGTGTGAAACTAACAGTAGGCAAAGAACAGTGCGCTCGAGATCTTCAAACGTTAATCTCCGCCCGACTGTGCAACGCCGTGACAAAAAACACGAGCAGCCCGGCGCACGTTGATGACGCCATCACCAACGAGCCACAACAAAAACAACAACAGAGCTCAGCTGTTCGGCAGCTAACTAGCCGGCCTAGTTACTGAATACTATTCTTTACAGTTTTTACATTTTTAATTGGTATAAGACGCTCCACAGTCGCCGATACATCCGGATATAAAGCAAGTTGTATAAAATCCTCAACAATGCGCAGTAATTAGGTTTCATTTGAACCTCCTTTGTCTCCTCCCTGCTAGCTTCTAGCAGGTTAGCTTTGTAACTGAGGACGGGAGGGAGGCTGTTCCACCAGAAGGTAACGACTCAACTTTTGTCTCGATGATGTTGCAAAACAGTCACACAGTTCTCAGTATAGCCTTTATGGGTAGAAGCTTAAAGACGCTGAATGTGCTCCTGTTATTTTGACAGAAGCTGAAAGGAAACTATCAGCAAAGGAGAAGGAATAACGGAGCTGCCACAGGACCTCGAGTCATGTTACAAGCCGACGTGTTACTTCACCAAAGTATACTTTAATACCGCGATAGAAGTGAGCACGTGTACATCACGTTATTTTGTTGAAGTACTAACGTAACTCCAGTCTTGTTGGTTAACTTCCCTGTTAATTGTAAATAACAAGAGGACGACAACATGTTTCACCCCGTCGCGTTTGCACACAGGACTTTAAAGCTACCAAATCAGTGAATCCGCAGATGGTGTAATTGTATCTCCAGCCCCAGACTCAGTGCTTGTGATCTTGCACGCGAGATAAAAAACCTTTGAACTGGAGTCATATGACACCAAGTTGAGTTTATACACCAAAGTAAACTTTAGGTTCAAGCTGAATTCACTCCTCAGTTTGGTGTAAGAACTTATAGCCAAATAAGTCAACATGTTTGTCTATGATCCGCTACAGTATTTTACATCTTACTTTTATGGTCAGTAACTTTGTGGTTAGTTGTTTGGTTTTCTAGCTTTTTGTAGAAGTGGTGCAAATACCTAAGCATGAACTGAGCTGTCCAGGTGGACCGAAAATGATGTGAATTCTGATGATAATCTCCTTTCATTGCTCTAAGTCATGTTTATTGCGTGTTGTTAAACAAACCACCTAGTGAACCAGAGTAGGTGTCATTTTCTTTCTGCCTGTTACCTTGAACACCTTGGAAAAAGAAACAAAACAAGTCAACATCTTAATCTGTTTCCTTTCTTTATCTTTAAGACTTCACCAGGCCAGAGATATTTATGGCAAAGCCAGACCACAAGACCACCCGGTGGAGATTTTGACCTCCACCAATGACCACCAATATTATTTCCTCATCTGTGATCATGTCACCGCGAAAAAGACCCCTGGTCCCTGTAAGCAGCCGGCGGAAAGCAGCGGACGACTACTTCCCTTTCAACTTCCTGCCGGTGGAGTGCCAGCTGCACGTCTTCTCCTTTCTGAATGAGGTGGATAAATGTAGCTGCGCGTTGGTTTGCTTGAGCTGGAGCTGCCTCGTCCGCTCGTGGAAGCTGTGGCGGGTGGCAGACTATTCCCGTCGTGGCGTCTTCCATCTGGGTCAGGAGGGGCTGCTCGTTTCCAACCGTGAGTTTGAGAGGTGGAAATCCTGGGTCCACCACTACACCCACCACCTCATCTCCCGTCGGGCCAGCCTGCTCACGCTGAAGGCCAGTTTCGACCTGGGGGATCGCTGCAACAAGTGGTGCGAGCTGCTGAGTCACCTGCTGGATAATGTCCACTGCAGAGACCTCAGCCACCTGGACCTTAACTGGACCTTTACTCTTCTTGAGCCGCTGGACCTCAGGGTCCACTCCAGTTCCAGTTCGCACCAGGACAGCATTACAAAGATGGACCAGGTGATTTGTTTTAACTGATTTTATTTCAAATTAAAGCTGCAGCAGACAGAATCACATGTCCTGATTGCAACAAAGTGGTAACTGAACTTCGCTGACCTCAGTAAACTGCACACTCTTGTTTACCACCCTGGTACTTGATACCAACATGTTAATTTCCTTCTGTAAGGATTAGCTTCTTCTTCTTGTGTGAAGAAATGATGACACCTGATACCAGTAGGGGCAAAGAATGAGAATCTGCAGATTCACTCTTCTTCATTGTAGCCCTTCTTTGTAAACAAACCTGATAAAACAGATGTATGTTTACATAAAACCGTCCCTGGTGCAGCTTTAAGCCTTGCAGCTGCCTGTCAATATACTGCATGTACACAGGGAACGGACACAATAAAAGCAACACGTGAGCAATGTAATATTATGTAATGCTGAAACTAAATAGTCTATTAATCGATTAGTCAATGAACGGAAAATAATCAAAAGTATTTTTTGTCATTATCAGGCAAAGATGCCAAATATTGTCCGTTTCCAGCTTCTCAAATGCTGTTTGATTTGCTACTTTTCTCTGTTATTGACCTGGACCCAGATACATGGCACAAAACTGATGGATGGATTAACCAATTGAAAAAAAGTTTTTGCTAAGATTGACATCATATTGAGCTTCTTAGCTAACGTGGCTAACAGTAATAATAGTAGGAAATAATAACAATAGTTAATAATAACTCCCCGAAAAATGATTCAACAGCCTCCTGCATGCACAATCCACTGCTGCACAAGTCTCATTTCTAGTTTAAAGGTTTTGTTTCCCAACACCCTGCAACCACATGCAAAAAAATACAAAAATAAACAAATATATATTACTAATGCTACTGTCTTCAAGGACTGCAGATGCCCTGTGTAAGGTAGTGGTTCCCAAATTGGCGGCTGGGAGGATGCAAAGCACCACAGAGGGGACGTACGTAACCAAGGCAAAAAATGTGGCAACAAACTAAAGTTGAACAGAACCTTTTTCACAGCAGACATTTTGACTTGTCACACACAGGTGTAACTAATAGTGTAATTAACTGCTGGACCACGGCCATCATTAATGTCATTAGTTCCACCTGTGCTTTTCTGCTTTGACAAGTCAAAATGTCTGCAGTAAATAAGGGCTATAACTCCGATTCATCTGGGAACAATAAAGAAGCAAGACTGCTGTGATGGTAGCAAGGTCCAAGCTATCAAACACCTCAGTCAGCTCCTAAATATGAAGAAGCCTGTCTAGCTCTCAAGTTCACTGCCAATACAGCAGGAGAGCCTTGTGTCTTTTGTGTGTGAAAAGTCAGTTCGGGCAAAGTTTAACATGTATTTTTTATTTGTACAAACTTTAAACTAAAGAATATCCGAGAAAAGAAAACATGCAGTTCATGTTCTCTTGAAGTTTTTTTAATAGAATTCAACTTGGCTAATTGTGTTAATATGTTTCCCAGTATACCGGTTGATTTAAAAATACAATTCATTTACATGTCAGGGGTAACATTTTCTTGTCTTCTAAATGGGGGGCTTGGGAGAAACAATTTGGGATCCACTGTTGTAATGTGTTCTTGTCCATACTAACATGTCACTTGTTATACAGACAAATCTCCAGGCACATGTTTTATCTGTTTGGTTTGATTTGACAGGTGACCAGTTTCCAGGAGCTGCTGACCAAACTCACCCACAGCTGCCCGCGCATCTCCAAGATGAGGTTACACTTCGACTGGTCGGATGTGTCTGTGTCGCTGCTCACACAGTTCCGGCAGCTTCGAGTCCTCGAGCTCAAATACTTCTGGGTCTTTAAAGGAGTGACTCCCTCGACGCTGCAGACCCTTACCAAATCCCTGCCTAACCTGAAGTCTCTGACTTTACACATCCTGGTGCCGCTGAGGAACCTGGGCATCTCGTACATTCTGGAGTCTCAGTCTCTGGAGTTCCTGGACGTGTCGCCCAGCCGAGGCTTGGTCTTCTCCTGTCTGAAGCTGCCTGCCCTGCGCGAGCTTCGAGCCAAGAAGATTGTCCGCGGAATCACACTGGACCGGAGGACCAGGCTGAGGATCCAGAGCCGGTGGCCCTGCCTGTACCATGTCCTCCGGGAGGGGACGCCGAAGCTCCAGGCCCTCAACAATGAGAGGCTACTCCCCACATGGAGAGAGGAGAGCTATGGGGAGCTGTCTGCCATCCTGGAACAGTCCTGTTACTGTGTTCAGCATCTAGACAGCTGGCTTTGGTGACAATAAAGGAAGCACATTCCATAGATGGTTATTGGGTGGTAGATTCCAGAAGAAAGCTTTTATGCACCATTTTTGTCCCCATTTCAATGAACTGTACTCAGAGGGACACATAGTTGCACATCAATGCAGATAAAAACTGAGACTTGACATGAAATCAAAGGACTGCAAGTTGTTTCCAATCCTTAACCAGGAAGCTGACATTTCCCAAATGTTGACAAGACAATGATACACAGCGTGTCTATGTTTGTTTGTCCATTATCTCCAAAAAGCAAAGGTGCTTCGTGCTGATTGCCTGGATTCATTTCCACTGGAGCTCTGTGCTGGAAAAGTGACAACATTAACCGCAACTCAACCTGAGCCAAGTGTGCATGGCTCGTAAAGAGAAGACTGGACGACAGAGTGTGATGGCTGCTTAAAGTCGTGGAGAATGCCTTTTAAAATTAGCCTGTTCCAAGAGAAAACTGACAGAACACAGTGACCACTGTTGAGGAAAAACAGAAAGTAAAAAGTCGTATTTTCAAGAAAAACAATTTCATGAGAACAAGTTGTAATATGTCAAGAATAAAGTGCTGAAACACTTTGAGAAAATTGTGGCTATGTAATGAAAGACAAGTTGTAATTTCAAGAAGAAGTTGTAACAGTATGAGAAAAAAGTCACCTCAAAATATCACAACAGAAGCATTACAAATTTATTCTCAAAATATTCTGACTTTATTCTCTGTATCAGATTACCAAGAATAGAAAACTGATATGTACTGTACTGTAAATTTAACAGGTGTCATTAGTTTGGTTATTGATTGAATTCAGTTGTATTTATCCTCTGAGACAGTCGTCTACTGTTTCTATTTGTTGGGCAAGTCTGTAGAAATGAAGCCCGATACCAAATGACAGCTGAGACCAGTTGTGCACATGCGGTAAATATTTAAAGCTGAACTTAAAGTGATCATTTGCTCATAGAATACATTAATTAATTGTATTCTAAATAATGCATTCGAGTTATGTAGACACAGAACAGAACCAAAAAGCTCAATTGATGGGTACTGACCCTGGGCCAGTAGGACCAAGTCTTCTAGACAACCTCATTCTAAATTACCTGAAATCCCAAGCTGGTTCTGTGCAGCCACTGTGACTTGGCTGCTACATACTTGGCACATTCTGCCAGTATTAAGCTGGTGTAATTCTAATCACAGCCTGTCAGGAATGCAGCAAAGCCAAATGAGGGTTCATTACAGTGCTGGACCGGTTTGCACCCAACGTTTATTTTCGAGTGCCCCTTTTGTTTTAATGTTGATGTGTATGAAGTTTTTTTTTCATCATGTGAGTGTTTCTCCTAAAGCAGAGAGAGCTAATGCAACAGTTTTATGAGGTTTTAAAACATTTAACCTGCCTGTCTTAATATGAAGGAATTCCTCAACTCTTGATATTTATTGCACCTTTCAATTGCTGTCATGGAAAGTTGTTGTTGCTCAAATCACTGCAGCAATCAAGTGACCAAATTCCAGCTGTTGGAAAAAGTGTGATCATGGATGTGGATATATATTTTACATGTATGCTAAGTTTTATTTTCATTCCTCTTTACCATGAACCTCAACTGTTTGCTTCTGACAGCTGAGAAATGGGATCCGTGCTTTTGCAGTTATCCTCCTCATCAGTAGAGGTCCCCATTCTCTAAGCTTTAGCCAGGATGATTTCTCTCCCGAAGGTCTTACAGCAGAAACTTGTGTTTACAAATGCACTAGTGTAACATCATTTCACTCCAGTACTTGTGTTCGTGCGTTGTACGAGTAGCAGATGTGTGCTTGAGGGTATTTGTGCTCTTCAGAATTTATCAGTGTATGTATGAGATCCGGTTGATATGATAAAACTTTTGAGTGTAAAACATTTCACAAGGTTCTTCATAAAGAATTGTATTCAATCGTAATTTTGTCATTTGTAAGCTTGTCTTTTTGTGTGTGTGTGTGTGTGTGTGTGTGTGTGTGTGTGTGTGTGTGTGTGTATATGTATAAACCCATCCCTGCTGTGTGTGCAGGCATCAGCTTTGAGTTTCACAGAGAAGCATGAATAAGTAGATAACAGCTCTGGTCCATGAACTTACCTCCTGCTTTCTAAGGAATAAATCCTTCCTGGAAGCGACACGTGCACAATGTGTGAGTCACAGGCCCTGACATTTAGACAGATGTTGTAACATCTGGTCTGTTACCACTTTTTTTCAAACAATAAAATGATTGAGCTTTTGAATTTTTTCCAATCAGTCCAATAGAACGCTGTTTTAAGTAAGCACCAGAGAATTGTTTCTGGGGTTTTTATTTGCTCTTTACACTTGTTAACTCCGTGACTAAATGGATGGAATTTACTATTAAGTTGGTTTTTTTTAAATGCATGAAGCCAAAAAGTGCTCTCACAAGTGTCATAAACATTTCATCCCTAACAGCCCATTAATCAGAGATTATGTATAATGCGAAACAGGGATGTGGGCTTGCTTGGCCTCTCCTTCACCTGGTTCCTGTCTCTCTGCGATGATGATTTGCCTTCATTGTTACACCTTCTTAGTGTTTCAGTATGGTTGGGTCGGTTTGATCTCCTTGACCCTGCAACAGGAACATCTGTTCTCAGTACACATAACCACTGCCGCACCCAGCTCAGGCCCTTTTTCCAACACTGTTTCCATTTTGCCTTTTTGTTTCCCCGTGTTGCCTCTCCTGAGGTGAGGAATGCGTGTGTGGTGGTCATGGTGGTCGTGATTCCCTGAGGTTGGGGTTTTCCAGCCAATTCAGTTATTTCCCAAATCACTCTGTCCTCTATTATCCTCCTCTTTTTTCTCCTCTCTTATCCAGCCCACTCAGCACTCCTCCCTTCATATGCTTCTCGTTTGTTGGGAGTTTGTCAATCGCTCTGTGTTGACCTGTGTCTTTGGACGCCATCGTCCAACCCCCAGAATTGAGATTTCACTTGGCCGTGGATGGCAGTAGTTGGAGGAAATGTCAGTGCGACTTGGCACTCTGGACACCTTCATCTACAATCAGAAGTGATGACGCTGATGTTCTCCCTCTGACTTGATTTTCTTCACCAGCAGCTCTTGTGTCCGGTGAGGCATGTGATTATGATGGTTTGGGCGCTGTGTGCTATGCTCATAGAAAGGGAATGTGAGGGAGTGTGTGTGTGTGTGTGTGTGTGTGTGTGTGATGGGTTGGACAGTGCAGTGTGAGGATAAAGTGTTCCTTGAGGTTTACCTAACCCCTGCATTAGTGGCAAGACCACAGTAACCACCTCCAGATGTTTGAGAGCGCAATCTAAATTATTTACAACAAGGCCAATGAACATCGCCCTCTTCACACTATAACGCTTACTCATTGCTCCTTTGGCAATGCTCAAGTTAATGCTTAATCTTAGTACAGACCCTTAATTGCTAAGGCCGAGCCCTGTTTATGGGAGGGAGGTTACTTGGACGCCAACAGATCAGTCATTGCAGACTAGAGGCATACAAGCTCAGGGACTCATCAGACTCATCGCTACCAGTCGAGCAACGGGACCTTCAGGACTGACCGTAGGAAGCAGCCACCATGGCCAAAGAATCCTTCATGTCCAAGGCAATCGGCATTGCCTTTGTCGTCCTGACTTTCTCTGCCGTCGCCGGCATTGTCACCATGATCATCGTGTACAAGACTGAGATCTCTACAATGAAACCGACGCCCCCTCCAACCTTGCGGCCCACCACCACAGCACCATCACCCGTCATGCGGCTGCCAAAGAACCTCATACCTCACAGCTACAAGGTCTTCCTCCAGCCTCACCTCTACACCAGAATCATTGAGGTGGTAAATGTCACCAGTCCCAACCAGACGATGCTCTTCACTGGAAATTCTACTGTTGACTTTCACTGTGTCCAGAGGACTAGCACCATCTACCTCAACAGCAAGGACCTGATAGTTTTTAATGCAGTGGTGAGAGACAAAGACACAAATACGCCAAATAATTTGCTAGATGTTTCTAAACTGAAATACCACGAAGACGACAGTAACTTCCTCGAGATCCAGCTGACGAATGTATTGGAGACAGGAGGGAACTACAGTTTGTCTCTGGCTTTCAGGGGAGAAATATCACAATATGCTGATGCGCTGTATGTAAGCACATATACTGAAGGTGACCCAGCTTATGAAGGTGATCCAAATACAGAGAGGTAAGTGAAAAACAATGATAAGTAAAAAGCTTTTACGTTTCTGTGTGTAGAATTTGTGATTATAGCGTCTTTCAAAGTATTCTGTAGGCATACATATTGTTTTGTAGAAAAACAAAACGGGAAACCCTTTGAGGACATTTTACACTTGGTGGCTTTAAGACACAAAATGAAGGCTCAAACTATTCTTTGGATTAATCCACTTGCTGCGATCTGTAGCAACGCCGCCATTACGGCAGAGTCAAAATGGAATCTGAAAGAACGTATGGTGGTATTGATTGCAGTCAAAAAAAAGCGTTCAGCATTCTTATCTGACATCCACAAACATTCTGTGGTGTAAATGACCCTTAAACCTGCTTTAGTTTTCAGACATAATTTTTAGTCCACGATGATGAATTCATTAATTTTAAATTGAATCAATTACTCATTACACATTACTCATTGATAAAGTAACTGGGGTTCTTCACTCAACAAAGTAATCAGTTACATTACTTTCGTTACACCCCAACTTTGCCAAAGTGCCTTTACACAACTCCCAAAACCTCCACACCCACATATTCTGGATCTAACACATTGTGGACATTGTGGTTTAGCAAACACTCAGTTTACGTTTTGGAGGCATTTTACTGACACAGTGAAGCTGCAAGGTTCATGCATCCAACTCAGAGCAAAACCAGATGATCCCTGGATAGGCTTACCAGTGGCCAACGTTAGCAGTCCACCTCCTCACACCTCCAGACCCTGAGCTAAGCTGACACGTTCTCCACTGAATGTGCATAGACTAACCTGATATCAACCATCCATCAAACTCCTGTCCAGACAAGGAATAAGAGATAATGAGAGACAACAAAAGATACACTCAGCCTAGAATAACACAGCAGGCTGTTTTCCTTGCTTTTTTTTTTTTTTCAAAACCAAAGTGAAACCAATGTACGAAGTTGTTGGCTGCAGGTTTGAAGTAATGTGTCAAATAAAAACTAAAACTAAACTTGGACCGTAACTGTTGCTTTATAAAATCAAGAATGTGCTCAATATAAAATCAGTCCAATCATTTACAAGAGACTAAGAGATGACACTACTTTTTGTTAAGTAATGAGTCAGTCCAGCATAAGACATTTTTGTCTTTTGAGAAAACAAACTTGGCCAAGTCACAAGTTCACTTTTTGAGATGCTAAAACAGAATTGAAAATAAATGAGATGAGACCAAAACTAATCAACATACAAACAAATCTGGACTCAGTCTTTAACAGAAACCAGAATATAAGACAATGCGCATCAGATGTCTTTGTGGTCTTAAAAAAACTGAGTGGGCTGTTGTTTAGGTTGTTCATTTATCTGCTTGTGGAGTATTCTAGATTAAAAAGGGGAAAAAGGAACATTTTTCAAACCGCACTGGTTTCATTGTTTAGGCTGTTTTTGTCTAATTACTGTAATTCATCCATTGATCATGACAGGCCCATGGGGGGAAAAAGAACCCAAACACAGTATGAAATCACTGAGTGGAGACATGTGCTTAAACATGCACTCTGCTAATGTGGGTCGACACACACACACACACACACACACACTTTGTCACATTATTTATACTTCCTAGGAAAACCTACAGCAAACAGGATATCCCTTGCTCGTGTCTTTTTCTTGCTGTTTGTACACATTCATTTACACTTACCGTATTCAAATTCACAGACCAAAGGACTGGTACTGGTCAGTGAGGGGTTGCTCACTGGTCTGCGTTTGCTATCGTCTGTCCCAAATACACAATCTACTATCTGGCTTGCTGTGGGTGTCACAGACTTTGTCGACACAAAATGACCACTGTTCCCACCATCATTTGAAAGACACAGAGGCGCGTTGGTTATTCATTGAAGTTATTCAGTGTTATTCATTGAAACGTATGAATTCAAAGTCATTTTGTCATGGGTTCTGTATGAAATCCAAATCACTTCCTCATTATTTGTATCTAGTGTTCCTTCAGTGTATTCCTGATAATGAGAGGCTGGCTGTCTTGTATTCATAGATTCCTTGCCAGCACCCATATGGAACCAACAGACGCCAGGAGAGTGTTCCCTTGTTTCGATGAGCCAGAAATGAAGGCTGTGTTTGATGTGACCATAATCCACAGGCGAGACACGCTAGCTCTAGGAAATGAAGAAAAGTCAGGTGAAAAAACAAGCTCCTACTGTCGCTCATGTCTCCTCATAATGTCCTCTCACGCAACAAGTGTATGTGTTTATTGGCCCAACAATAAAACATATCCTTCCTTTTACTGGTCTGCTTTGTTTCCACTCTCTCAGGCTCCAGTATTATAGACGATGAATGGCAATACACTAGTTTTTATCCGACACCGAGGATGTCAACATACTTGTTTGCCTTCACGGTTTCAGAGTTCACATCAACCCCCTCCCCACATGAGCGTGTAGACATTAAAGTAAGTGTCCTCCTGTAGAGTCAAGATTCATTTCATGCAATTGTTTTTGGCATGATGTTGGCCTTGGCTGGTGTGACTTGAACTTTGAACTTTTAATTTCCCTCAATAAAAATGTAGAAATTTGAACAAAGGTTTATGGGCAAAACTACTCCTGCCAATAGTTTTGGTATAGTTTCAATGTCTGGACAAAATACTATTCAGCACCATGAAGCAAAACTTCATTTTCATGTTTCCTGACCTGTTCTTTTTTTTATCCAAGTATTTAACCTACCGTATGTCACTCCCACTGTTTTTGATTAACAAGTTAAGAAAATATACAAGTGCAAAACAAAAATATGCAGGACGAAATCTCCTGTGTTTTATCTGACCTCTGAGTTTTGCTCACACAGACGTTTGCTCGTCCTGAAGCCACTGCAGCAGGACACGCTGCGTATGCAGCCAACATCACCGGAAAGATTCTCAAGTTCTACGAGAGTTTTTTTGAAATTGCTTACGAACAGAAAACGCTGGGTAAGACTTTGTCTTGATCCAATTGGATGGATGTGTTGATAGACAGTGTCATCTTTCTGTGATGACGTTTAGGATTTTGGAAGGTCAGCAGGCTTGATAGCTATACACAGCTAAAGTATGGCTAGCTAGAACATGCACTGTGTCCCATTTCGATATAATCTGGTATTAATATAAAGTATGTGCTATTAATTTTGACAGTGTACTAGTTTGCAACTTAAGGTAAAATGTGATGCATTGTAAATTTGACTGTCTTTTTGAAAAAGTTAAATATGTTCCTAGAGTTCACTATCTGTAATCTGAAATGAATCAGTACTGTAGCCACTACAACAATTTTCCTATTAGAACTTTAAGTCCTCGTGAGTTTAACAGTTTAAATTCTGCATTCAAAAAGTACACCGCCCATTAAGTTTTATGAAGATGACACATACACGTACCATACTTTATCATAACTACTGTTTTTATCCTTATCCATGACCTCCACTCATACTCATATCATCTTTCCAACCTTTTCGCTGTAATCTCTACCTGCTGTTCGGCCCTCCCTGTCCTGCTATCGTTTCAGCCATGTCTGGACGGTTCTGTTCAGCTGGTGATGTTTAACTCGCCCTGTTTTGGCCTTAGTGTTCTTTTAAGGCTGTAAAATTTAATTTTGCTGTGTGTTGCATTGTAGGATAGAGTCTGTCGAGCCCACGATAAAAATCTAATCATAATCTGCATGTTGACACTTTAAGTACTTTATTTTGTCATTTAACATACATACGTTCAAAATACTGATTAAATTTGCCTATGCGATTGGGACATAGGTGGAAGGCTCAGGTTTTTATAATTCAATATTTTATCAGTGGTAGATAGCAGTATCAGGCTTAATTATATCAGCTTCTACCAATTACTGGTTCTACGTTCTTACCTGTTTACATTCCCGTTATCTGTTCATCTCTGTTTATAAAGATCTGCATATATATATATATATATATATATATATATATGTGTGTGTGTGTGTGTATATGTATATACTGTATATATATGTATATACTGTGTGTGTATATATATAATACTGTTGAGCAGGTGTGACAAATGCAGGTATGAAATAGTATATATATATAGTATATATTTCTATTTCTATTCTATTTTATATTTTGATATTTTATTGTAGTGTGTTATATTTTATTTATCTCATATTTGGATGGGCATGGGATTTAAGAATTTCACTGCCAACGACTGCTCACTGTAATTGTTGTGCATATGACAATAAATATCTTGAATCTTGAATCTTGAATAAGATTAGTTCTACCTCCAGAGCAGCTCTGCTCTTCTGAGAAAAACCTGTTGGATAGTATAACATACTACTGGCTAAGCAAACTTATGTGTTTAATTTGATAATTTGTTCATATCTATGTGATTCCTCCAGATCAAATTGCACTGCCAGACTTAGGTGCTACAGCAATGGAAAACTGGGGACTGATCACATACGAGCAGGGATCCCTGCTCTATGAGGAAGGAGTCTCCTCACTGTTGCACAAGGAAGGGATCGCCATTCTCATCGCACATGAACTGGCACACCAGGTTTGTGGGGGAAAAAAACTCCTTGCGTGTATGCAACAAAATGATATGAGACGAATTTGACTTATGCATCAAGGCACCAACTCATTTCAAGTAATTTTGGATAAGAGCACTAACTAAATGACAATAACATTAATCCTTCAGCATCCTGCAACATTTTATAAAAGTGTTACATGACACTGTTACCTCAACTATCCACATCTTCTCTTTTTGTTGACAGTGGTTTGGAAATCTGGTGACAATGAAATGGTGGAACGAAGTTTGGCTGAATGAGGGCTTTGCCACCTACATGTCATACATTGCAGTGGACCATGTTGAGCCTACATTTAAAATGGTAAGTAATGGTAATTTCTGTCAATTCATTCATTTTCACTGATGGGACCAACCTCTTGTTTGGTAGAAGTTTTTTCTTTTCTGTTGCAAAGCTTTTCGACTTGTGGCAGTCATGGTCATTGACAAATACACATGAAAGGAAAGCTTGATGCAAATAGGCAAGGAAAAAACATCTGCATATCTTCATGTAGCCTGAGTCATGCAACATGTGCTCTTGTCCCTGTGTGTTTTCCTCAGAAAGATGCACATGTCTTGAGTGACCTCCATGTAGCATTTGAGGAGGATGCTCTGGCCTCATCCCATCCTCTCAGTCCCCCGCAGGATGAAGTCCAGGCCACTTTTGAGATCATTGAGATGTTTGATGCTATAACGTACAATAAGGTACAGAGTCAAATGAGTCTAACAATGAATACACATCATGCCTCATGACCACAGCGAGGTTGTGCAACACGGAAGCACACACAGTCAAGGAGGAATCAATATCAAAGAGTTTAGATTTTACACTTGATGTATATTTTTTGTTTCTGTTTTTCACCCAAGTTCACCCTTATCGGTGTACTATGCATATTAACATACACATGTGTTTGGTGTTCACTCCGTAGGGGTCAGTTGTGCTGAGAATGCTGGCAGACATCGTGGAGGAAAGGGTTTTCAACAAAGGGATCAAAGTAAGCAATAACTTTTAACCTCATTCGGATGGGCTGAAATTGTTGCAATCCTTATAAATGCCTTTCACGGTGTCCTGCAGACTGTCACTGAAACTCAAGACTAAAGGTGACTTCTGACATCCTATTTAACGTCAAATCACTTGGTGATTGATTTGACTGTCCGTTGGTCCAGACTCAACTAAGGGCTCTCTTTCATGCTAGTACAGACCAAGTACAGTGTCCTGGCAAAGTAGTTTTTTTTCTGAGAAGATGCATCCTTTTGATAATTACTTTGCTCACCATATGACATTACTTACAACAGGGGTGGGGAAGCAACCTACCACACCCAAGTTTTCTAATTGGATGCCTTAATTGGGAGTATGATCATAAATCATATAATCATAAAATGCCTGCCTCAGAATCACATAAACCCCTTATAATATTGTGTACGCCTGGTTCACTTTCTTCAACCAAATATTCACTGAATGGAACAAAAAAGAAAAGTAAACTACATACAACTCCCAACTTTCCTTTTCCTTTTGGAGTCTCCCCTCATGCATTACAAAACTGATCGTTTTTAGATGGATGAAAAGGAGCTGATTTGGTTGGCCGTGACTGATGCCAGATATTGGCACACACAGTCTTATGTAGCCACAGCTTCCTCAGAACATTTGGTATTATGACTCTTTAGTTAGCCAAAGAAAGTGTATTGATTGGAAAGGGGATTTTTGGACATAGATCAAGCAACAGTTCTTTGGGTTTGTTTTCACCCTGGAAAGAACAAGGTTTGGTGCAATACTTGTTTGTGTTTCTTTCTTATATTTTATCCAACTCACCATCTCTTTAATTATTTTATTCGGTAGCTAAAACTAATGGAGTCTAATACAACAGCCGTGCAATAAGTCATACCTTTGGAAGGTTAAAATGCTCAGTTTTTGTTGAAACTGTAAGGTCACACAAGCATTTGAAAAGCAAAATTTTGTGGCAAAATCAGTCCATTTCAATGGATTTGATGGGATCTGTGGATCTGTGAAGAAAATCTCCTCACATTTTTCTTGTCAAATTCAACTTTGGTGAACACACAATATTGTTTTTTGACCAATAGCAAACCGTCTTAACAGTACTGACTTTTAAGGAAATAGAGAGCCAGAGAGAGAGTCCAAACTGGAGGAACTATTGTACCATCCACATTTATTTAATCCTCCTCTGTCGGAGAATAAACTGACACACAAAAGAGGAATGGTTTATAGACAGTTATGAGGGGGGGGTTGATGGTACACATACATTTTGTGAAGAAACAGTTTTTTGCCCCATTAGTGACTGAGCTTGAATTGTTGAATTGTATTACATTACTTTGAGAGGTGTTTCTCATATTTTGTCCCATTATATCAGTGCGGCGTACCTCAACACACACGCAAATTTAGTTAGAAACATTCTATCCACTTGGTAATCCAACATAAGCTCTCTCTCAATTTGGAGTGCCCATGTAGTCAGTTACATAAGTTTATTTTAACATCAGTAAACACAATTTCCATCATGAAATCTGATTTGTTGACTATAGCACCATCACTGACACTCTGAAGTCGTAACATTCTAACATCTGGTTTATGTCTGTTGCAATGGGAAAAGGGTGTAGGATGCAGGCTGCAGGTGCAGGATTGAGAAACACTCACACGCAAACCTACAAAACCTGTTCTGTGACTGCTGTTACATCACTGCTGTTCATGTGTAACTGGCCAGAAAATTAGAAAACAATATTTTCAGCCAAACATGTATTTCAACATTACATCCTATTGGGATCTGCTGCTGGCAGCTGTGTTTGAATTGTTTCATCCAGATCAGTTTGAATGCAAAATTTCCTCCTGAAAATAATTATTTTGAAGGCAGGACAAAACTATGTTAACTATAACCTCTCTCTCTCCCCCTCCTCTTCTCTGTTTATGTGTTTTAGATGTACCTGTCTGACTTTAAGTATAAAAACACTGACCAGAAAGACCTCTGGAAATATATACAAAAGGTAAATTCCTAGATTTAGTCAGGTATAAGTCAAATTCTTGTGGCTGACTTTAAGCATGTCTTGTTTGTGATAACAACTGTGACAATACTAATGGAATAGTTTGAATAATCATTGATCAGATTATGGTATTTATATCACAGAATATTAATTGACTTGCCATGTTTGCAGGCTGTAGATGAGGATGGTGGTCACACTAATGTTGCCAAGGTGATGGACCCCTGGACCAATCAAATTGGCTATCCTGTTATCACCATCAACACTAACAATGGAGAAGTCTACCAGAAGCGCTTCCTGTTCAACGACTCTTCCGAATCTAGGTATTGCTAAATGGACATTGCTTCAGTGTACATAGTTTTCAGTTTGGTTAAAGCGAGGACAGTAATGATAATGATCATAACAATCCAGGTAAGATGATACTCAAAGTGTCTCAGATGATATAGATTTTGTAATTACACTCATTTACACTTATTTTCCAGATAACAAAATTATAGACCAGTGTTTTGACTTTCTCTAGAAAATTGTTAGAATTTGTTCATTCTAGTGAAAAGAGCAAACTACTGAGTGAGAATTAGTATGTATTTAGAATAAATAGATTTACATCTTTAGCATTCATGGAAATGATGGAAGAAATCACAGCAATGGAAAAGAAGAATTAAATTGTTGGTGTATTTATTGATTTAAAAAAGCATCTGATATAGTACACCATGACATACTACTCTCCAAACTGCAGTCATATGGTATTAGAGGGAGAGTTCATAAAAGGTTAAATTGTTTGGATAACAGATAACAATATGTACAGTTCACTGGTAGTACATCTGAATGTACAAAGGTTGAATGTGGAGTCCCACAGGGGTTAATACTGGGCCCTTCACGTTTCCTTTTACATAATAAAGCTGAATTAATCAATATTTTTAAATTAACAATGGATCAAATGGCTATGTGTAATGTGAAAGGTGTCTCTCATATTTATGAACCCCCTGAAAAAGCTCTGACAAACACACCGTACACTACCTGTCCGACACTAAACAGCTGACAGACAAAGTTAGCAACTAGCTTGTAAAAGTGGTAGAGAATTTAGCAAGTAAAGAAACATACTTGCCCTCAGGAGTTGGTGGCCACCAAAACAGAGCTAAAAGGAGAATGAATATTGGACTTGCATTTATCAGGTGGATAGAAACACGACTCCAAATGAATGCAATTGCGCTGCATATGATGAATGTGAAAATAGGCAACTGTTTGCTAATAGGTTTGCTATAACAACTTTATAAGGTGATAATATTACAACAATATGCCAAGCAGCCAAAAAACATCTATTAATGCAGGTGTAACGATTCTGTAATAAAACAATGTAATATAATATTTTCTCAATATTGATTACATAGATCAACAAAAGTTTGTGATCAACATGAGACACCAGTGTGGAGAATTGTGTCAAAGTTCACCTTCAATTTGAGGACAGTTTAGATGGTGTTGTCACTCATTGGCATGTATACTATGTGTTATGACCAATGTAAACCCTACCCAACCTGATCAAAAACTGGTTCCAAAATGATGAATTCCTCCTTCAGTATTCATTGGAATTTTACATCTTGAGTGTGAATGCGACCCGCTCGGGCTAGGATTAGAGATCTTTCCAAAGGCCCAAGTTGGATCATAAATCTGTCCTCCAGTGACTTCATTACTTCACAATGTCTAACTCCCCCTGAGAATAGTTGTCACCAAATAATTAAGGCGTCAGTTTCTTGTGTGTGTTACGGTTGGCAAAATACAATAAGATCACTGCCACCTTGTTAACCAAGTATTTCTCTGCCAGGTCTGCATGAAATCACTGCAGCTTATACCTTTGGCCATGTCGAGTGTTTTGAAACAATGTTTTGTAACTATGTGCTCCATAACACTCCCATGGTGACTTACATAATAATTTAACCTGACATGGTTTTAAGTTGCTCCGGCCATATCCAGACCATAACAGCTCTGGGCTCTGGATACTGATGGTATTGCAGATATCTGCTTCTATAAAATGGATTCGATTTCATGGTCCATTTACAGATCACTGTGTAGCCTTTTACTAAAAATGTTTCTTTTTAGATTGTTATTTTGACTCTTTATCCCTCACTGTGTAAAAGCTGAATTATCATTTCCTGGATCATAAACATCCTGGCCATATCATAATATGTACTTATTATATCCTATTCTATCTGTTTGTTTAGTCTTTGGTGGCACGTCCCGATCAGAGTCATGTCAAGAACATCTGGATCTTCTTTTGTCTGGTTGGAAACCAGCAGCATAGGTAACAGAATATACAACACAGGGCCTTGGAATAAACACCTTGTTTCTCCAAAAACAGCTTTGTTTTCATATTGGACAAACAAGAATCAATGTTTCATCAAGCTCATAGTAGCCTAAATCTCATGAAACATTTTTTGGACATCCTAAGACAGCTATGTGATGGTTTTTGATTGGGTACAAGTCAGTTGGAAGTTCGATGTGACAGACCAGAGAAGAGATGACCAGATACACAAGATCACCTTCTTTCCATACTAGTTTTTCATTTTTCTTCACACTGTACCATTGATTTGTGATTCATAGTCCGCAATGTATAACTTACATTTGACCAACATTTGCCTTTTGAACAGTAACGAAAGATGAATTCATTTCTAAGAGCGGAGAATGGATCCTGGCAAATGTCAACTGTACTGGATACTACAGAGTCAATTACAACCCAGAAAACTGGCAACGCCTCCTGTCTCAGCTGGAGACAAACCCAAAAGTGAGTACTTAGCCAATTAATCAGTTAGCAAATTACAGAACTGAGCAGAAACCAAATATTTTACAAGCTGCTTTTTACTAAAAAGTAAAATTACAGCAGGTTGCCCCCTGAAGGCTTAGCCCCGAAGTTCTTGAAGACTGACAGATTAAATGAAATCCTGGCTCATTTATTCAAATCTGGACTGTCACATAGAAAATCACTTGTTGTTAACACACTTCCCTGGTTGTTAATTTAGTGTTATGTTACTATTAGCAACTAGACAGTGGATAAACTTTTGGTTTGTAAAGTTTTTAGCAAGGTAGGCAGTTCAAACAGTCCAGACTGTAAACCAGCATTGAGTGCAACCACCTGGTGCCAAGGAGACAGAGAGCTATTGATAGTTCTGCTCTGTGTACTCTGCAACATAGGGAGAAAAATATTATTTAGATGTTACACCATCTTGTACCTTCACCAAAACGCAGAACAGCAGCTGAATGATGTAGCTAAAGGAAACCAGACCACTTAGAACTGGACTTGACCCAATAAAAATAAGAAAATAAGAAATGCTTTGACAAGTGAAAAGGTTCAAAGGTTATAGGTAATTAATTTGCCCTGATCATGAACTAGAGGAATTATATTGAATCCGAAATGTGTACCTGAATTTCTTAAACTTGACTCTTTCCGATTATCATGAACAGTTCTATGTACTGTTTAAAACACCCAGTACACAAAAAAGAACCAAAATCATCAATAGAACCATAGCATCTTAGAGGCTTGGCCACTTCAGAAAATACAGTGGTATTTGTATTAACCATGTCATCAACATTTGTTTACAGACTATGAAATATGTCTAGGGATGGCAATGTCGTTGAACTGGTTGGTCTACCACTTTGGTCCAGACTGAAATGTCTTGAAAACTGTTTGATGGATTGCCATGAAATTTTGTACAGACATTCCATGGTTCCCAGAGGATAAATCCTAATGACTTTGTTAATGACTTTCCATCTAGCGCAACCAGTAGGTCAAAGGTCATTATGTTGGGCCATTTGTGAGATTTTATTGTATCATTACTAGCTATTACAATTCAGGTCAGGGGATCAATAAAGTCGTTATGAATCATCCTCTGGGGATCATGAATGTCTGAACAAAATTTCATTGTAATCCATCGAGTAGTCTGGACTAAAGTGGCGGACCAACCAGCCGGTAGTCATTGCCATCACTTGAGACATGGTGTAAAAAGCCACTTGACTATTGGATTATATGGCATCTTGAAACATACCTCTTAGAACTACTACAGTAATACAGGGACGAAGCCTCAACTTAAAGAAATAACCAGTTACTCATACTGTTGGGTTTATATCTGACTTTGAAAACGTATAAATTCAATGTAATATGTTAATATGATTCAAAGCCTTATTTTACATCTTTTTTTATGGCACTGGCACTTTTGCTGTTGGTAGAATGACTCAGTACCGTTGTAGATGTCTTAATATTTGGGATCTTTGTAAACTGAAATGTCAACTGACTCATTTTGCTCTTGTTTTTTAGCCGATCCCATTGATGAACAGAGGGCAGCTTATTGATGATGCATTTAACTTGGCAAGGTGATGACTTGGATTCAGTTGATCCAGACTGCTAAAATCAGTTTTCTATAGGTTAAGTGTTTTGTGATTCTGTAATTGTAATGTGTCACACATGAATTTATAAAACATGACTGCAATAAGGCCATGCTTAGTGGCTCATCTGCCACCCTTATCTTACCAAATCCAATCTCTGTTTTCCTCAGGGCCAAAATGGTTGACGTGACTCTGGCTCTGAATTCAACCCGCTTCCTTTGGAATGAGACAGCGTACCTTCCCTGGGAATCAGCAGTCAGGAACCTTGAGTACTTTGTCCTCATGTTTGACCGCTCCGAGGTGTATGGACCCATGCAGGCATGTGTCATTAAAACATCCTTTTTAACTTGTGATATTCAAAATGAAAACTGTATCTTGCTTTATTACAGTAGTAACTAAACTGGTCTGTAGTGGATGGAGAAGATGGATTTAACAGACTGAATGTGATTGCCTGCTGGTGTTAATGTTCATCCCTCATCAGAACATAAACAGATGTGCAGTAAAAATGTTATACTAGTGTGTTCCTGAAACTCTGCTGTAAAGCTGTCTCTTCCTGCAGGCGTACCTCCGGGAACAGGTTAAGGGCCTGTACAACTTCTTTAGGAACTACACAGACAATTCAACAGTCCCAAATGACCACTCCTTACAGTAAGGAAATATTCATTTTATTGATTCCTTAGGAGTAATATCATTTTATTGTTTAGACAGATTTATCCTTAGTTAATCATCAACAGATTTACACATACTTACAGTTTGCATTTTTACAAACTCACAGCCCAGTTCAGAGGCAAAAAAAGGAATTAAAGCTGCTTCAAGCAACCCAATTGTCTCCCCATATTATTATGCTATATCTCATTCTTGACCTTGGAAACAGTAGTTTGACAAAATAATCCTAACGCAAGGTGTACTTACTAGCTTTTTTCAAAGCTTCCAGTCTTCTTCAAAACCACATCACATTATATTTAACGTCATTTAATATCTGTATACTTAATATATAAAATGAAATTGTGCTTCATTCCAAGGCACAGCCAGATCACCGCCATTCAGGTGGCCTGTTCTAATGGACTCCCAGAATGTGTAGAAATGGCTACAAAGATGTTTGCTGACTGGATGAACAACAACACCAACCTGTACGGTCACCACTGGATAAGTATATATTATTTTGAATTTGAACACCACATTCCCTTTAAACTTCCTTCTGAAATGAACCTAAACTTGTACATGATTACTATTGGTTTCCCAAAAAAATGGTCTCACTGTAATAGTTTTAATTATGTTCTGTAGCTTTACTCTCCAGCAATGATTTAGTAAAGGTAGGTGCCATTTAATCACTTTTTTGTGTTAATTGTTGGTAGCTGATGTTACCACTCTACATTGTGGTTCTACCTTTAAAGCTGCACTTGACAGGATTTTTGCTAACATGGAGTCTAATCCTAAATCACAAACTGGGGCGACCATGGAGAGCATGATGTGACTCCTACTAATTGAGAAGTTATTTTCCAGAACAAAACTCCAGTGCCTTTACAGTTACTTTTTAGCCTTTTGGCCTCAGTAATGTGCAACTTTTCAGGTGCAACTTTAAAGTAAAGAGATATTGACTCCTCATTGAATGTGTATGCTGTATGTGCTCATTAGTCCAACGCACATGCATGTATATATATGCATGAAAGTGTGGAAATGCATTTGCACTTGCCCATATTTGTACGTGAATGTGTGAATGCCATACTGTATGTACGGTACAACATATCCGAGTCGAGGAATCCTTAATGGAATCAAGGCTGTAAAATAAAGGGTGTCGTACGCTGCACAGAGTGTAAAGCCACTAGAGTCAAAGTTGTGATTTGTGATATTGGGCTGTATAAATGAAATTGACTTGATAGTGTGTTTGCATGAACACTAAGCCCAGTTGAGTTTAAGTCAAAACCAGGACTAAACAGGGTTGAGACTGAGACAAGACTGACTCCTGAAGGCCATGACCACTTTTGAAATGAAAAAATTGAAAAAAATGTATGGAGAAATTCTGTCCTAAATGTGTCAACATCCATAACAGTATATAGACCAGACTTTGGTGTAATCCCTTAGTTTGTCATGGTGGGAGAAAATACATGAAAGTAGACCAGATGGAGAAAATGTTCAGTATGTCTGCAAATATGCTGATAGACAGGAAAATGTTAAGTCAACAGTCCAGAACAACCAAGAAAACTTGAAAATGAAACAGTCCTGATGTAGGGAAAATAACTGTGTGTGTATGTGTGTGATTCAGCATCCACCCCAACCTGCGGTCTGTAATCTACTGCCAAGCTGTGGCTGCTGGCGGAAAGAAAGAGTGGGAGTTTGCCTGGAACAAGTTTCAGAGCTCCAGTAACACATCAGAGAAAGACCAGCTCCGTCAAGCTCTGTCTTGCACCAAGAAGATCTGGCTGCTCAACAGGTAAAGCCAACATATAGATCTGGGACAGACCTAAGATTAAACATCAAGTCCTGGTGTGTCATATACAGAATTATATTGTTGTTATTTTTACACAATCACTTTTATTACAGATTATATTACAATTATTACAGACACACATGTGATAAGGTGAATCCCAAACACGCAGTTTTTATCGAGTGAAGAGTTAGTCAGTGCCTTCCTTATCTTGCAGATACCTGGGGTACACTTTGGACCCTGAGAAGATACGTCTCATGGATGTTGCTTCCACCATTTACTACATAGCCAAAAACGTGGCGGGGCAGGCGCTGGCCTGGAACTTTATCAGAGCACACTGGGATTACATCAGGAAGGGGTAGGTTGTTATTTGGACTCTGTCTACTGCCTCTCATATTGTTTTTTACAGATTACATCTCATTTTCTGAGTCATGAACAAGTATTTGAGATTGTGTAGTTGGGTGTGACCAATACAGACTTGAAAAGGAAGACATGATGCTTATATTTTTGGTTTGAGGTTGATGATAGGCAGTATTTTGTGTCAGTGCTCAATGTTTAAATGTAGTCATTTTTATTCCAACAGATTTATAAGAAAATTACAAGTATTCATGGTTTACCCCAGAACATATGTTGTCAGGGTGGAGAGGCCAACCTAGCACAGCAGTTAGACTGTGAGAACTCTGAGCTAAAACAGAAATGAACTTCTTTTTATGGTGTACAGCTCTTAAAAGTTCCATCAATCTTCTTTTTTTCCTCACCTAGCTAAAAGTCACAGATATTTGCCATATTATGACTTTGTGAAGTTGATATGGCTAACATTTTAGCTGTTTTAACTGTTGCTGTTTTTGGCCTCCACCAACTCCTGAGAAAAAAATGTGGCTATTTAGCTGCTAAATGCTCCACTATGTTCATCAGCTAGTTGCTACCTTTGTCTGTCTGCTGTTTGGTGCTGGGCAGGTAGTGTACAATGGGTACAGTTTGTGGTCTGTGAATCCCAATGAGCTCAATGAGCTAAAAAGGCTGAAGGACTCTATAGAGATGAGGAGAACTTCAGAGTTGTGATCATATTCTGTGGGTCAGTCATTTGATCCATTGTTAATATGTTAAAAATATTGATTAGTGCAGCTTTAAACAAACAGTTTGACATTTTGGGAAATATGCTTGTTTGCTATTGGAGCCAGAGGGAGATGAGAATAATAAAATTTAAAGCTGCACCATCAATATTTTCTATATTAACAATAGACCACATAACTGTATTGTGTGAAAGGTTATAATATTATTATATGACTGTGCAGTTCCCCTCAGCGCTACAGAGCCTTAAACCTCTTCAAGCTCATTATTTTGGTTTTAGCAATTTGGTTCAGCTCAGTCGTCAGCTCCATTTCCAGCAGCAGCAGGCAGCGAAAAAGCTCTAAAAAAAACCCCACTGTACACCACCTGCTCAGCACCAAACTGTGACAGACAAAGTTAGCAACTAGCTAACAGAGCTGAAAAGAGAGTGAATATTGGATTTGCATTCATCAGGTGTCCAGGAGCACAACTCACAATATCTACTGATGTGTAAATGAGCCATTGTTTGGCTTGACAACTTTATAATGTGATAATATGTGAATAATAATTTGTGTTTTCAGCTTGTCCCACTGCTCCCAGGGGCAATAAATAAATAGTGCTTTTAATCCCTGTGTTCTAGTCCAGAGATGGGTCCAGGGCATTTAGCCTAGCTTAGCCAGACTTGGCTCAGGGTTGTTCTGTGATGTGATGCGTGAGAGCTTAGCAGCATTAATTACAGCTCCATGATAAATAACACGCATTGATCGTTGCTGTAACTGTTTTTATGTTGGTATAGTTAGGGGAGAACCTCCCCCATCTCACAGCTCTGTTTCTGTTGTGAAGTCCAGTATCAGCCCCACACTGTATACCAGCAACCTGATCCATCCGTCTAACCTCGAACACAGAACTGGCTTGCTCGTGTTTTTCTTGGTTCACAGCTCTGCCTCGTGACTTGCTTTGATGCCATGAGCTGCCAATTGAGAAGACAAGTCTGTTGTTGGTGATTTCTTTATGGACGTATCATCACAGACAGCCTCGTCTTGCCTGTGGGCTGTTTACAGAGGCCTCTTGACAGTGAAGTGACCTGCGGTTGAGTCACTTGAATAAGCAAGCAGTGCCATAAAAGAAGTATAATAAACAATGGCTTCTAAACATCTTGCACAGTGTCATCAAGTACAAAGGTCTTCTTATTTAATCAGTGCTTATCATTAGCTGTCCTTCATAAAGTCCCCACTGTTTTGCTGTTACCAGGAAGCTAAAGTGATCGGTATCAGTGTTTAAATATACACAACAGATAGGGCTTCATTTCATGAGCACACAGTCACACCTGAGATTGATCTAAATGAAGCAATCAGCAGGGATTAAAAATCTTTTTTAATAGTTAAATCATTTCCTAAAGTTTCTTTCAGAATATAATCCATTTCATATTTGTTTACAGTATACAGTTTATTAGGTCCTCCTAGCTAAAACTAATGCAGTCTAACACAACAGTCCCACAATAAATTCTACTTTTATGAAGGTTACAATGTTCAGTTTTTGTTGAAAGTATTTTCAAGAGGTGTTGATTCAACTGTGTGGTCATTTTTGAGGCTGCAGTGTGTGGTATTGTGTTACACTGAGAACTGTTTCTAATATTTTGTCCACCCTGCCTGTCTTTCTCTGCTACCAGGGATGTAATGATGCTGATTGAGGGAGTGACCAGCAGGTTCTCGACACAGTTTGAACTGGAGGAGGTAATTTATTTCATGTTTTATTAGTTCAAAATGATAATACCAGCATGCAATGATGTAAAGTACAAACTCCTGTCTTTCCAGTCACGCACCAATAATTAATTTATATCACGAGTAACTGGATCCTGATATCTTATCAGGAGTCTCTCAGTCATATGGGTTAGTTTTACCAAATTTCTCTCTCTGTGCCATTTCTTATTTATAGTTTAAAGGACAATAATAATTATAATAATAATAATAATAATGATAATAATAATGATAGTAATCATAATAGTAATAGGCTGATTATATTCTATATTTTCTGATTGTCAACAAATCCCATGAAAAGATGAATGACTATCAATGAAATAATCCTACTAACAAGCATTGTGTGTGTATCCAAAGTGTTATGTTCCTTACTCTTCTGTGTCGTAGAGCTCCGTTGTTTTTAGGTACTGAAACAGCAGTAAATAGTGCGTTTTAGGCGGTCTATATTCAGCTGTGCATTAATACAAATTTGGTGCTCTAGAGTATTTATGTCAGCAGGACGGTGTATGTGGGATTGAGTCAAGATGAACTACAGTGTGTGTGTTCATGGTAATGAAGGAACATGACCCCCAGTGCAACAGTGAGGCTCACTGATGTGTTTCTGATAGCTTTTGGGCGAGAATGGAGCTCTACGGCACAGAGGAAGAAGACATATCAGAGTAATCGGGCTTTGGCTACACAGGCACTTACTGTGTGACAGTGCCATTGTGGACTAAAAATTGCATTTAAAAGCTATACGTGATATTATGGCAATGCATTTGAATTATGTTTATAAGAATTAAACATTTGAACAGTTATATTCAAATAATCTGTACAGTATAGATGAATACAAAATAATTACGATACGATATGAGACCCTCAAAAGTTTTTTTCATGGGATTTGTTGATGGCAAGAGAAACATACACAAAGCACTGTATTCACCAAAGAAAAAAACTGGAGACCTTATTTATGACTTACTATCTCATAATTATAAGAAAAGATCTCATAATAACAAGATCAGGATCAAGATTTTTTCTTTGGTGAATGCAATGTACTTCTGTGGCAATGCCCTAACGTCACCGCATGATCTGTGTGTGTGTGTGTGTGTGTGCAGCTGGAGCGCTTTGCGACGGACTATCTGGGTCCTGCTTCCAGGACGTTGGACCAGGCCATAGAGCAAACCCGAGTCAACATCCAGTGGGTCGACGAGAACAAAGATATTATACTAGAGTGGTTTGAAAGACAAACAGCTTTGTAGAGCGGAAAACCATCTTTCATTGTTCTAGAGCCTCAGAACTGTGGTGCTAACAGTTTTCAACTCTCACCTGAGTACTCTAAGACTGTCATAATAAGACTTTCCTCCTCCATCGATTAAGAGTGAATCTGATAGGAAAATGAACAAAAGAAATAATCGTGAAATGAGAGATTCAATTTCCTACCAAACAATTTACCAAACTGAACCGGGACTGTGCGGCACATGAGACTAATACACAGTATGGTACTAACAATAAATGTGGCACCTAAGACCAAAGTGAAGACACAGCAGTGTGTATGTACTTATTGTGCAGTATTTATAAAGTTTGTTCAACGCGAACAGTCAGAGTAACAAGACTTTCACTCCGCTGGGATTTTTGCACATGAGGCTGATACAGCATCGGTCAACTTTAAAGTACAGTTGTATGTTTGAAAAAGATTATTACATATTTACTTTTCAAAATCACTTCTTTTCTTGTTGCTGTTGGCCATTATCGAAATTATTTTATGATCAAAACTTTGTGTTGACATTTTGACAGTGGAAAATGGATTGAAACTTTCACAGGTTATATTAATATCCTAGCAAATATGTCGGCACAAGTTAACTGCAACGACTAAGATTTTACCAGCGTTTTGATGCTGCCAACTTCCAGACCAGCTTGTCAACATTTGCACAAGTCAGAGCCAAAGGACAGAACCTGCTCTGTTGTTGAATATCTGTGTATTATATACAGTATGATGTAATCAATGAACCAGATTATTCTTGTATGTTGCTGAAATTGTTATTTTTAATAATAAAACACTGAAATTATGTTAAACATGACTCCTTTAATCGACTACATGTCATTTTTGTTTTATCTGGAGAAAATAATATAGGTCATATTTACTGACTGTATGATCTATAATAACAAGATGACCGTGATAATGATGATAGGTAATATAATATTGTCCACGTCACCACTGGAATAGCTTTGAGGTGTGTTTGGATGCAACGAGAATCACATTTTTGCCTTGTTTTTTTTTGTGCAAACATAACTAACCACTGGATTGTTTTTTAGCCTATGTTTATTTATATATATGTATTTTATTATCGACACACTACGTCCCTGCTCATGTGTAGGAGCGAGATTCAATTTGAATGCAAGTGAAATACAGTTAGAGGCTCAGGCTGAAAAAAAGATCAAGCCAGGCGGCAATATAAATGTAAGAATTCATCAAATTACAGACAGACTTTTCCAGGCCTGCTGTTGTGGTGGCATGGTGATCAGCTGTTAATTTATCTGCTACGGTTTGTCTTAATTCAAAATGTTCAACATTCAATAAAGTGAGGAGAAGCATTAAAGGCCCTGAAAACATATTTTCTCAATCAGCTTCTTACTCTGAGTGATGGGAACCTGTGTGAACACTATTTTCTGCCAAAGTTAGAACAGTTTTCCTTATTTCACACGAGAAATGAGAAACTGTATTTCTTGTATTCTCTGTGGTCTTCTCACTGGTTTGACGTTGGAACAGTTGGTGGGTTGTTTTGGTCACTGTCAATCAAATCTGATCAAACCACACCCACACTGTCCTGATGAAGCAGACTAGTGTTAACTAAAAACTGTTAACTAAAATAATATAAATAATAAATAATGCTTTTTTTAAAACTTTGATTTCTGCTGATTTAGTCATGAATATTTATGTTATAGACAAACACTTTATATTTGGAGCAGCAATAAGCATTACAGCATTATTTTGATAAATCAGAGAGAAGTAAATACATTTTTACATCCTCGCATTAGGGACATCTGAAGTGTAACAATTTTGGGAGGAGTGTCTCAGCAGTTGCTGAAAATATTTCTGCGGTTTCAAGTAGTTTAAAGTTCAAGATAAACTCCCTGATTTTGTTATATTGCTCTTTGGTGCTATATTCAAGAACTCCGGGGGAAATTTGTGATTTGGGGCTGTGTATCATTAAAGTACATAATTATATTATACTTAGAACATAACTACTGTTGTTTCCCTCTTCCTGTGCTCTGTTATAATCTGCACAGGATGTATGGAGGATTTTGGGGCACACAGTAGAAATTAACCAAAATCACAGTTTGACATCAGAACTAAATACTGCTCACGCAGAAGCCTGAGCCTTTATTTGCATCTGTTGAATGTTGCCCAGGGAGATAAGATAGTGACACCGCATCAGTACTTGCACTATTAAACATTCTAAAGCCCCATTCTGACTGGATTTATATTCCAGACATTACATATGAATATTATTTGGAAAAAACATGTGACCCTTGTCACCAACTGCAAAATTATTCAATAATACAATTAATATTCAATTCTAATTTGCATTTTTCTTTATAATTTGGAATCACATAAATAGCTCTTTCTGAATGCTTTATCACAGTGAAAAGGTGACTGATGTCTGTGGGGTTTAATATGTGTCTCCCAATACACATCAAATCATTAGAAGAAGGTATACTAACCAAGAAAGAATAATCACCTCTAGACAATATTACAACAGCTAATAAGCTTGCATGGTCTTGTTCTGTTAATGGCTTTTCTTTGTTCCTTCATTCTGTGGGTGTGCTGAAAAACAACAGATATTTGGGACTGTAATTAATACCAGAGTACGCAGAAAAATCCCACATATATGCAAATCACTGATCAATGAATGCTATAATAAAATCACCCAACCTCCTCTGGAGCATTACATCCTATCTGAATGGAGCTTATGTGTGGTCCATGTGGAAAACAAACAGACAAGAATAGAAGAATAAGCCAAGAAAGACTGAAAATGCAGAGTTCATGTTCCAGTAATAAACATGTAGGGATCTAATCCAAAGTACACAAAAGAAGGGTGAAGTTTCAAAGACACAATCTGCATCACAGCTAACAGTCAGATACACTCTGTGGAGCTGAAGAGTCTAGTCCCACACTGTAGAAGTGACGCAAAGTTTCCAGCCCCAAGGCCACATATATAAGAGGTTCAGTACCCCAGTGAAATGTCGGAGTCCAATCTAAAGACAGAGAGACAGGAATGGAGCCAAGTTGAAGCAGTTCAACCTGGAGACTGGAACAGGGCCAAGAGTTCAGGCTGATGGGAGAGACGGTTTCCTCAATCCTCCTGAGAGAGAAACAAAGTGGGAGACGTGAGCCTTCTCTGGTTTCTGTTTGTCTAAGACATCACCTGCTTTGTACATATTCTGAACAATGGACGCAGCCACAGAGGGATTCTGCTGCCCACTTCCTGTTAGGTCAAATCATAGCTTCTAGCTTGGTTTCTATATCCATTCAAGTGTCACATGTACAAAGAGGTTGAGTTCCCAAACTCAGGCCTTATATAACTGTCAAAATGCAAAGCAACCTATTTATTTTACCTTGTCTCACTGATGTTTTGCATACATGAAGCAGAGTTGCATAAATGGAGGGTCACACTTAAAAAAAATCTTCATGCAGTTTTGGTAGGAAGAGATCCAGAAACCATTCTGCCTTACAGAATCAAACTAAAATGACAGCTCGTCTTGACCTGATTGTGCAAAGCCCCTCGCAGCTCTCACAGTATGGTGTTTGTACTCATTGTGTCTAAATTCTAAACAGTCCAATCAAAAGAACTAGGTAACAGGAGCAAACTTCACCATTAAGCAAAGTCAGCAACTGCCCCTTTAGGGCCCCTAAATAAGAGGGCCCCTAACAGCTATAAATACACGATGAAGTTTAGAAATAATATATACAGTATATAATTATGTTCATATTCTAACATATACACATACTCCGCAATAACTTAGAAGCGCTCCTTTTATAATACTTTCCTGTAAATGCCTCATCTGTCTGGAGCTCAAACCCACCGTATGAGTAAATCCAAATCAAATGATGACAATTATTTGCAAATTTCCAATCCAGGCTACATCAGGGGAGTTAAGTGAGGCAGATTTTATTTAGCCCCTGTATATAAGCTTGGGTCAGATTTGGTAGGCGTCCTCACCCATTCATCCTCCTCTGCTCCCTCTCCTTCTCCTCCGGGCTTCTGAGTGCTGACTGCTTCTGCTTTGTTGGCCATAATCTTGTCCGTCCACGATGCTCCGGCCTTTTCATCTCCAGCAAAGTTGCACTTGGTCACTGTGCCGCCGTCGACTTTGGCTAAGGAGACTGGAAACACCAAAGCAAGGAAGAAAGTATGTTTATTTATGTAGCACCTTTCAGAAGCAGACAGCACAAGGTGCTTCAGAAAAAAAGCATAAAACACAGACATGACAAGACATGAGAAAGTAAAACGGATTAAATAAGATAAATAAAAACTAAACAAAGGCAAGTCAAACAGGTGGGTCTTGAGCTGCTTTTCAAGGGTGTTCACAGATCTTAAAGCCCCTGAAAACTTGATTTTTAAAATCTTGGGTATTTCTCTTTAACAATTAAACACTCATGACTAAATAAGCAACAATACAAGTTAAAGAAGAAGAAGAAATCTCTTTTGTGAAATAACCAAAGCGTTTACCACCTCCCTCATTAACATACAGACACAGAAATACAGAATTAAATGAAGAAAGCAATGTTGAAATACAGAAAAGTGTAAGCAAATAAATGTAGATTTGTATAAATGTAGAAATAAATTGACATGTATTTATATATATCCCCAATTAATTCCAAACGTGTATTTATTCATTTAATTGTGCAATTAATTATTAACTTATTTATTCATTACAGCTTCTATTTACCGTATGTATGCATTATTTTATAATTTATTAATTATTTATTACATGTTTTCTTGATCTTGATTTTTCATCCTCCGTATCCTGTTGGGTTTGGATGCGGTACCCAATTAACTACAAATAGGGTGTTTTACATTATTGCTGTCTGCTTTCCAAAGCATAGTACAAAAGGCAAAAGTACCCCAGGATAGATTATAATATTGCCTGTGTTGTTTCGTGTGTATTTGCCATATTTCTATATAAAACTACAGAATATGTTTTATAGGTTAAGATGAAGTGATTGGTGGATGAGCAGGCTTAAAGCCTGACTGAAAATAGCAGATCAGACATAAGATGAACTTCTATAATTAACTAACTTGTCTTCTTTTTGACTACTTTTTCTTACTCTCCTCAGGATTATGAAACTTCAAACTAACCATCACATCATAATGAATCTTGGCTAAAAATGTGTAAAAGTAGAGGCTGTGAAAAGACCAAAGCTCTCCACTCCACTCAAAACTGACTATTGAATATCAAAGGGCTAGATGACTCTTGTGAATATGAGCGAGGTCAAACTCTGTTCATTCCCCTTGAGGTTACTTATGAAACTGTGAAAGAGACCGGAAAAACAAAATTCAAGTTTAATTTCATTCACTCCCCACTGCCATAGAGGTCAACGCTAGGACAAGCTTGATCAATGTGAAGGCCATGAAAACCAAAAGGACCCTCAGGCTTTAAAAAAACAGGCCCATCTTATGTAGTCAGAAAACAAATTAAAGAGCTCTGACCAAATCTTGTACTGCGTTTGTATACCCCAACAAACATCCACTTTAGACTACTTGCTTTAAATGGGTAGCCTGAAGCTCAAGAAGGAAGTAGAGTGTTTCCTTTTTAGGCTTAATGTGACATAAGGGCATACTGGGTGCTGTACATGCACTGTTTTCTGTTTACAATGGTAAATACATGGACACAGTTAAGCAGTAAGAGCAGCATGGTTATTAAAGACTCACATATAAAAGGACTGTTTCCTCTGGTCTTCAGCCGTACGTCCTGTCCTGTTTCCAGCTCTGTTTTGTCCATCTCTGATTCTGGGTACCAGAAGGCCAAGGTCCCGCTGGGTCGGTGTTTGTCAGTTATCTTCACCAGCTCGGCTTTGTTCACAATAATTGACAGCTGCTCCTCAGACAGACGGTCTGACTCCCCTTTAGCTTCCACCTCTGTATAGAAGGAAAATGCGCATTTAAGCCAATGAAGTTAGAAGGAATTCAGAGTTACAGTGGCCCTGAAAGCTCAGCACAATGCAACTTAAAGGTGACATATTATGCTCATTTTCAGGTTCATAGTTTTATTTTGGGTGCCTATTAGAACATGTTTTCATGCTTCAATGTTCAAAAAACATATTATTTTTCTCATACTGTCTATTCCTGCAGCACCTCTTTTCACCCTCTTCTGAAACGCTGAAACGTTTTAGTGCCTGTCTCTTTAAGGCCCCCCTTCCGAAAAGCCCAGTCTGCTCTGATTGGTCAGTCCCCACAGGCCTGGGCAGGCCCCACCCACCAACTCCATACCTGTTCCGGGTTCTTCCTCACCAGCTCTGCTGGTGCCTGGGAACCACTGTAACCGAGTTTAGCTGCACTTTTACCGCGAATATCTCCACAATAACCACTTCTGAACCAAGAACTTCACCACCGCACATGTTAGAGCTGGAATCTGATCTGAAATCTGGGAAAATTAACAACATCGGCCACCAATTTTACAGGTTTCCCTGACGTTTGCCTCAGGTAAATACGTTACTTCACATGTCTCTGTCACATGATGTTAGCTTAGTAATTATGCATAAACTCTTTACACCGTACATATACACTCTGATTTACGTTTGTCTTTACAGGTACATTTGTGAGAGGTGGCCAAAAGAGTCCAGTGAAGTAGGAAGCATCTGTTGTGAAGATACAGTGGTAACATGGAGCATGTGCATGTAGCACAGTATGTGATGTAAATACTTACATTAACTAACTGTCAGGATGTGGGGTGGAAAGTACGACATGAAACAATGGGTGAAACATTAGTCAAGTAATTATTTCTGGTAAAA
This sequence comes from Oplegnathus fasciatus, assembly GCA_003416845.1. Taxonomy (NCBI): domain Eukaryota; kingdom Metazoa; phylum Chordata; class Actinopteri; order Centrarchiformes; family Oplegnathidae; genus Oplegnathus; species Oplegnathus fasciatus. Next base: position 497,866 of record NTHP01000393.1, on the reverse strand, counting down.
AAGACACCTGCAAATAGAAAAAAACGACCAAATGAACAAAACATTTTCACCACGTTGGCAAAACATGGGCAGCATTTAAAAAGAAATGCTGCAAAGAGAAAAAACACAACCAAATACAAAACCACGCTGTCAATAAATTTGGTTGTGTTTCTGTATTTGTAGCATGTTTCTATATTTCTTTGTCTTTTTTCACTTTGCAGGGGTTTTCTTTATTGGCTTTTGTTTTGTGTATTTGAATGTGTTTTGTGAAACAAAAACTGTTTGAAGGCTAAATTCTTTGCCTGAAACTGTGCGCACCCTTATAACAACAGGGTCCAGGTTCAATCAAAAGCTTTTTTGTCAGAAGTGGGATTCCAATGGCTCAAGGGGAGACTGCGACCTGAAAGCATGGACCAAAGTTTTGGACCATTCGCAAGTCTAACCTGATGATGGTGATGCAAGGTGAAAAGTCAGAGCTTTACCAAAGTGACTGCAATTCATCCTGAGGGGAACTTGAATATGTGTGCCACATTTCATGACAATCCATTCTATAGTTGACCAGACATTTCAGTCAAAATCACAAAAGTGAACCTCATGGTGGCGCTACAGGAAACGTCAGGGGATCACCAAAGTCAGTAGGATTCATCCTGTGGGGACCATGAATTTCTCTACAGAATTTCATGGCAATCCAATCAAGATTTATTGAGACAGCAAGGACAGCGACAACTCTCGCCTGCACGGACGCCAGAAATGTCCGAAAAGTGGGCGTGTCAGTTCATATTTGGCACTCTTATTGAGCATTGGTGGTTCAGTGGTAGGATTCTCGCCTGCCACGCGGGAGGCCCGGGTTCGATTCCCGGCCAATGCAGAGACACTTTTAACTTTGTCGTATAGCAGCAGAAACTGTGCAGATATAGAGATAGGCTATCGCTCAGCTGTGAAGGATACACTAAGGTCTGCTGTGCTGAATACACAGACAAACATGTACACTATAGAACATGACACATAACACTTCAATAATTGATCACAAATTCTTTGCCTGAAACTGTGGGCACCCTTACAACAACAGGGTCCAGGTTCAATCAAAAGCTTTTTTGTCAGAAGTGGGATTCCAATGGCTCAAGGGGAGACTGCGACCTGAAAGCATGGACCAAAGTTTTGGACCANNGAGCATTGGTGGTTCAGTGGTAGGATTCTCGCCTGCCACGCGGGAGGCCCGGGTTCGATTCCCGGCCAATGCAGAGACACTTTTAACTTTGTCGTATAGCAGCAGAAACTGTGCAGATATAGAGATAGGCTATCGCTCAGCTGTGAAGGATACACTAAGGTCTGCTGTGCTGAATACACAGACAAACATGTACACTATAGAACATGACACATAACACTTCAATAATTGATCACAAATTCTTTGCCTGAAACTGTGGGCACCCTTACAACAACAGGGTCCAGGTTCAATCAAAAGCTTTTTTGTCAGAAGTGGGATTCCAATGGCTCAAGGGGAGACTGCGACCTGAAAGCATGGACCAAAGTTTTGGACCAATTGCAAGTCTAACCTGATGATGATGATGCAAGGTGAAAAGTCAGAGCTTTACCAAAGTGACTGCAATTCATCCTGAGGGGAACTTGAATATGTGTGCCACATTTCATGACTATCCATTCAATAGTTGACCAGACATTTCAGTCAAAATCACAAAAGTGAACCTCATGGTGGCGCTACAGGAAACGTTAGGGGATCACCAAAGTCAGTAGGATTCATCCTGTGGGGACCATGAATTTCTCTACAGAATTTCATGGCAATCCAATCAAGATTTATTGAGACAGCAAGGACAGCGACAACTCTCGCCTGCACGGACGCCAGAAATGTCCGAAAAGTGGGCGTGTCAGTCCATATTTGGCACTCTTATCGAGCATTGGTGGTTCAGTGGTAGGATTCTCGCCTGCCACGCGGGAGGCCCGGGTTCGATTCCCGGCCAATGCAGAGACACTTTTAACTTTGTCGTATAGCAGCAGAAACTGTGCAGATATAGAGATAGGCTATCGCTCAGCTGTGAAGGATACACTAAGGTCTGCTGTGCTGAATACACAGACAAACATGTACACTATAGAACATGACACATAACACTTCAATAATTGATCACAAATTCTTTGCCTGAAACTGTGGGCACCCTTACAACAACAGGGTCCAGGTTCAATCAAAAGCTTTTTTGTCAGAAGTGGGATTCCAATGGCTCAAGGGGAGACTGCGACCTGAAAGCATGGACCAAAGTTTTGGACCAATTGCAAGTCTAACCTGATGATGATGATGCAAGGTGAAAAGTCAGAGCTTTACCAAAGTGACTGCAATTCATCCTGAGGGGAACTTGAATATGTGTGCCANGAGCATTGGTGGTTCAGTGGTAGGATTCTCGCCTGCCACGCGGGAGGCCCGGGTTCGATTCCCGGCCAATGCAGAGACACTTTTAACTTTGTCGTATAGCAGCAGAAACTGTGCAGATATAGAGATAGGCTATCGCTCAGCTGTGAAGGATACACTAAGGTCTGCTGTGCTGAATACACAGACAAACATGTACACTGTAGAACATGACACATAATACTTCAATAATTGATCACAAATTCTTTGCCTGAAACTGTGGGCACCCTTATAACAACAGGGTCCAGGTTCAATCAAAAGCTTTTTTGTCAGAAGTGGGATTCCAACCCACGCCTCAAGGGGAGACTGCGACATGAAAGCATTGCCTGAGATCGCACAGCCACCCTGACTACTGTCAGATGGTTCCATTTTCTGAGCTATAATTTCAAATTTGCCCAAAACGGCAAGTTAACAATAAAACTGCAGTAACTGCAAACAAGTAAAGTACTATGTCCAAAACCAACCATGAACTAAAGTTTTGGACCAATTGCAAGTCTAACCTGATGGTGATGCAAGGTGAAAAGTCAGAGCATTACCAAAGTGATTGCAATTCATCCTGAGGGGAACTTGAGTATGTGTGCCAAATTTCACGACTATCCATTCAATAGTTGACCAGACATTTCAGTCAAAATCACAAAAGTGAACCTCATGGTGGCGCTACAGGAAACGTCAGGGGATCACCAAAGTCGGTGGGATTCATCCTGTGGGTACCATGAATTTCTCTACAGAATTTAATGGAAATCCAATCAAGATTTGTTGAGACAGCAAGGATAGCGACAACTCTCAGCTGCACGGACGCCAGAAATGGCCAAAAAGTGGGCATGTCAGTCCATATTTGACACTTTGATTGAGCATTGGTTGTTCAGTGGTAGGATTCTCGCCTGCCACGTGGGTGGCCCGGGTTCGATTCCTGGCCAATGCAGAGACAGTTTCAACTTTGTCGTATAGCAGCAGAAACTGTGCACTTTCAAATGGGTGCATTTTCTGAGTCTTAATTTGAAACTTGCCCAAAACAACGATTCCCGGTCAATGCAGAGACTGTTTTAACTTTGTCATAACCGCTTTCATTACCTACATCAGAATTGTGACATCAGGTCCTTTTTCAGGACTGCATGCAGTGCAAATTTGGCGTTTAGACTGAAAACAGGCCTGCGTTAAAACAATGCAAGGGGCATCATTTCTTCCGCTGCACAGTGAACACTACAGAGTATCTCAAAGATTGTAACATGATTGACTGCAATCTTTTCTTACAAGATGGATACCGATACGTATCTCTGGACGTTCTAAGGTGAGTATATGGTAAATAACCCAGACACATGACAAACATCCATGACACAGGGTACAGTAATATTAAGTGCTTTTGATATGACAAAGTCCAGAGAATGCCCCTTATTTGGGGTGGATCCAGAAACATGCTGAGTGAAGTGAAGTGCCTCACTCCAATAGGCTAATGAATTTTTAGCATCCGGGTGTGTTTGGTTGTCAGTATGAATATTAAAATCACCTGAGATAATCATACTCAGTGAAGACCTTGGGCAGTAGCTCAGAGAATTCATTGGGAAAGCTAGTAGCTGATAAGACAGTAATGATTCAAATCTGAGCACAATATTTAGATACAGAATTAGATTCAAAAGATGTGAATTCCCAAAGGGCATTTCCTTGCAGCTATAGATATATCAGAGAAGACAGCAAGTTGAAGTTGAAGTTGGGACATGCAGTATCAGTAAGTGCGCATGCACCATTTCTATCCAGCCAGGTCTTGGTCAGTAGGGTGAAATCCAGGTTATTATGGGTAATCATAAGGTCAAACTGAAAATGCCCTATTTGTTAGCTACCTGACGTTTAATGAAGTAATTTTCATTGTTCGAGGTGCATGGCTTGGTGGAGGACTGGTAGTTGAAGTCAGAACTGGTAATAAATTGTCTGGATTCCTGTGTGTTACAGGGAAATTATGGGATCTGTGTCTATGGTTTCTAATTACAGGAATTTGTATAGCAGAGTGACAGTCATTAACGTTAGTAGAATGGATCAGATTCACCAAACATCACCTGCGCAGTGTGTTAGAGGAGTTTAATGCAAGTTCCATGTTCATAGCGCGGGGACGTGATAATAAAATCTGGTAAAGTGACAAAATATGATTTGTTTTATGTTATTTATTGATAGCCTAACTTCTTTTTTCTGGCTAGGTTATGCTAGTCAAATACATATTGCTTACTTGTATAAATGGGAGAAAAAAATTAACATTCTGTTGCAGACTGAGAGGAACGAGGTTGATTCTCGGGTAGGTCAGTGTCCTCTGGCTCCGAATTGGATTCTGGCTCTGGTGGCTCAAACATGTATGGCTGTACAAGACAAATAAAGCTGCTAGATGGAGCATCCATTTTTCATTTTTCATTTATTTGACACTTGAGAGAGGATGCACCTCTCCCGTGATTGGGTGTGCTTTCAGCACCTTCAGCGGATACGCCCCCAGCGTTTCAGAGCAGAAAATACTGCTTATTTTTTCAGGATTTTGAAACCTAATTTTATATACTATATACATTTGGCTGGGTGGTTAATAACACATGTTTCTGTGGTGTGACAAACTCAGAACACATATTTATTGTTGCTTTACACAGACTTTAAATTTGGATGTACTCCACCGTGTCTGAAGAGGTACGGGCGGTTGAAGAAGGTAACAAAGTTGAGTAATTTCCTCCTTCAGAAGTAGGACTCGAACACACATTGCTGGAGGAGACTACGACCTGACCACAAGTCTTATGACCGCTCGCTCAGCCATTCTGACATTGCACAGTTGGCAGACAGATTCAAAGTGAATCTTAAACTAAAACGACATGGAAGACAAAACACTTCAAACAGAATTAAGTTCTGGGAGGAAAGGAAATATGCAAACATAAAATCAAATGTATGTTGTTATCTACTCACTGAAGGAGGACATGAGGAAGCCAGTGTTGACCTTTTTGGTGTCACTGAAGTTTGGCTCAATCTCGTTCCCGCTGGCATCAAATTTCCTCTGATGGATGCGGCTGGGTTTGATGTACAACACATAAAAACGGACCTGCCAATGACAGGAGGAAAAAAGCAACAAAAACAAATGCTGTTTGTGTTTTGTCTGCCTCTGTTTATGTTTAGTCTGTCCAAAATGCTAACACTGATAAGGATTTGGGAAATTATCTTAAGTTCTTTCTGGCACAAAAAAAGGAAGAGGTTGTTTCTTTAAACGGAGCTTTCTGTCGACAGCAGATGATGAAAGACATGTTTGTACTGCTCAGTAAAAGACAAAGACAAGACAAGGATTTGTTCTGAGCAATTTTCAAACAACCTTTTGTCTTTACTGAGGAAGAAATTGCTGTTGGTATTCAGTTTTATACTGAAAATTTTGCTTGCATACAGATGAATTATGCCATCTCCTGATGAGAGAGGAGAAAGTAGAGCCAGGTAAGACCCTCTCTGTATTTTGCCTACTGTACCTTCTGATTGTTGTCATCACTGATTGCGTGTCTGGAAACATCCAGCAACTTTCCTTCTAGAAGAACCCCCGGGCCACTGTGTGGAGGACATCAAATATTAAAATCATTCTTCTTCCACCTGTAACTGTGCATTCTGTTGTGCGACAACTTCACATCTCTGTTCTCCCTTAATATGGACACCTACAAACTCAGTTCAACAAATGGACAGATATGGCAAAACGGACAACATCAAGCTCAGTTCTTAATTTCGGCAGCTACTCAAGCTGAACTCATTTGTATAAATGTTAAACTTCCTAGTTATAAGTGCTTCTTCATCTAGTACACTTCAGTGAACTGAAACACACGATAGAGGGCGTTAGCTAGCAGGAACTATAAACACAAATACACCATTTGCAGTTTTATTGAGATTAATTGGGTTGGATTCATTTGAGTACTGAATACACAACTACTAAAACTTATAAAATAATGTGTGAGGTGTGTAAATTAAATATACCTGCTCAAAATCTCGGGAAACGTAAACTGTCCGGTTTTCTGGTTTGGTGTTGTCTCCACACAATTAAATAATGTATCATACTGAGCTACTATAACCAGAACTCATCTGAATAGTTTACTGTTTTTACCTGTCACTTTCACACTACAAACTCGAATATTTAAGCTCGTACCTTTCATACGTAGAGGGAGACCACACGCGGTCAAATTTCTCATTGTTTACTGGTTTGTTCTGTAAAGACGTGTTGTGATAAATTCGGCTCATCTTTCATGAACTGTACTGTAACTTTTCCCTTCTCCGAGATTTTTCACGATTTTTCCTGTTTCCTTACTTCCTGTTCCTACATGTAACCCCGTGAGAGAGGTGCGCTCGGTTTTCCGGACAGCGCGTGCCGACGGGTGACAGCTCCGTGCAAAAGTATCAAAAGTAAAAGTAGTAGTACGACAGCTGGGTCGTTTAATTCAGTGGTTCCCAACCTAAGGGTCAGGCCCCTCCAAAGGGTCACAAGATCCGAGGGGTTCAGATGATTAATGGGTTAGGAACGCAGAAAAAAGTTGCAGTTACAGCTACAGTGCAAACAAAAAAAAGTTCTGCTACACAAATTATAGTATTCATATTTTGGACTTTTCTCTAATCTTTGCGTATTTGTGAAATATTGGATAATCTTATGAAATGAAACTCTCCGAGAAGTGTTTCTTTGGTGGAACTGCTACCTGAAACACAAGAACGCACACTGCTTTTTAGTAAGGAGTCACAAGCCAAAAAGGACGGGAACCACTGTATTAATCTTAGACAGTGCATTGTATTGTATTTTACAAGTTTAGCACATTTTTTTAATGTAAAATCCTTTTCTGAAAAGTAACTATATCTTTCAGATAAATGTAGTGAAGTAAAATGTACAGTATAAAGTAGCATAAAATGAAAATACTGAAGCAAAGTACCTCTAATTTGTACTTCAGCACAGTACTAAATGTTCTCAGTTACTTTCCCCCACTGATTAGACCCCTCCTTTGGTTGAAGGTGGGCGGAGCTATGCTGGGAAATATGTGAGGTCACTAAGCTTCATGTATTAGATAAGAATGATAAAGGTGTAATTTGTCCCGTACAAACAAAGGTAACAGGAGAGGGATGGAGGTGTCAACGAAGCATAGTTTGTGCAGTCCCAACCAGTCCTGAGAAGAGGTCAGACTAATGAAAATCAACCATGTGGGTTTACTATGGGTCTGCAGGGCCTTTAAATCAAAAGGAAGTAATGACTTCCAGTTGGAGGGTAAGACAGTAACACAAACAAAACTGTTCATATTATACTAAAACAGTTTATTGCATGCTTTGTGATAGTATTAATTTATTCATGTATCAGTCTAAAGATGTCTGTAAACTTCATTCCATAAATACAGTATAAAGGTCACTTAAGTTTAGGTGGATATAGTATCCACTTAATCTGTATGAACAGTTCCTCCTGAGGGATGGTGTTGCACACAATGTCTGTGTCCTCATGTCCTTCTGACTCGTTTGGCACTTCTTTGTGTTTCCTCTCCCCCTGGCCTCTCTCTGCAGGGCTCTGTAGATAGAAAGGGCTTGGATTTCAGAGCTTGTTCTGTGTTTAGGGACTGTGGTGGCCTAGTGGGAGGTCCAGAGTCCAGATGATCGGCGTGGGCTGCGGGGCTACATCCTGTTCCAGAGATCTTGCTGCTTGGGGAGCTTCCTCCTTGGCTTGGATCACAAGGTTTAATTTGTTGTTCAGAAGAGCCTATTACCAGTGGAATGTTCACATTACAGGTGCTCCAAGAGGTCAGGTCCGGTCTACAACTGTAAGTTTGCATCTAAAAAAACAGAAGAGACTCTGAGACACTATAATAACTGCTTAGACTTATAAAGAAATCTGCTTCCATTTCTACATATAAATTCCAGGCGCAATGTTCTGGGAATTAAATCTTCATTATTATTATTATTATTATGACTCACATCCCGCAGATCATACATAATTGACATTTCTGAACTATGAGTTTGCCAGTGACCTTTCGTAGAAGCTCCTCATGTTGAGAAAATGTTCACTGTGTTCAGAGGTCAGTCTGCAATTCAGATTTACCCAATTTTCTTATTTCCTACATTTCCCAGAATGTCTTAAGCGTCAGAATAATGCCAAGATGACTTCCATACATCCAATCATTATGTACACCCGCTTATTCTGGATCGTGGGGGGACTGGGGCCTATCCTAGCATGCACTTACAACTAAAGGTCATCTACAGGTGGACAAATTAATGCAACAATACGAGTAAAAAGCCCAACAATAAGTTCCACTTTGTTGAAGCTGATAATGTTTCGCCTTTGTTGAGATCGTCAGAAGTGTTGATTCAATTCAAAGTACATTTCTGAGGCTGTAGTTTGTAGGGTCTGTACACAATTTAAAGATGAATGGACACAGGTTCAATAACAACTGAGCATTGTTGTAAACTGGTATTTACTACAGGACAGTATGTTTTAAGGTGTTTTGGTTACTGTCCACACTAAGCTCTAACGATTTTATTGTGTCATTGATGTTTCGACTACACACAGTCTTTTTTTAAGGCAAGTTTAACACACATGTAACTTACAGCCATAAATATACATACACCAACTGGTGGAAATGTACAATCAGTGACATCATTAACAAGTTAAGTAAGAGTTCATCATAATCAGTTATTCAACGTTAGAAACAAAGTCGCAACAACGCTAAGAGCTCTGTGAGGCCGTACGTAGGCACAACAGTGCTTTGAGCTAAATGCTAATGTTAGCATGCTAACATGCTCTCAGTAACAATGTGAACATACTGATGCTAAGCAGGTATAATGTTTTTGATTCAGAGGGAATTCATAAGTCACAAAATCATAAATGCGAACGCATTCACCAGTAGCTGTTTCACACCTGAACAATAAGGTGAAAGGGATTCTTTCAAATGAGCAGAGAAAAATGGAGATTCTCACCTTCTGAGAGGAGTCATCTTCTTCATTCCTCTGTGTTTCTCCTGATGTTGGACTGCTCTCCTCATTAATACCTGGAAAGACACGAGTCAAATGAGGTACACTTAAATGTAGATAAGCTCAAAAAACATGGAATCCTGTACTGCCAAACTTTTTAGTACTGATATCTAAAATGTGAAATTCTTTCAAACATCTAGACACGTAAAAGCCAATATAATTTGTACCGAGGGAGTAGCGGCCTAGCTGGATGTTGAGCCAGATGTTTCGACGTTGAGTCCAGCCCCCTGGAGCCTCCACATCATACAGACACTCCCGATGTTCCTCGTGCTGCTGCAGGAACCTCCTGCACACTGAACACACCCGAGACATAAACACACAACCTGTTAACGGGTTGCTATGGAGTTAGTTCATTTAAAAAAGAAAGAAAAGGTTGAACAATCATCTGTGCAGCTTGTTAAAAATGAAACACTGTTCACCTCAGCTTTCAGATAAGTCATTACTACCTGGGATCTCTGTGGGGATTGTGGGGGAAGTTTGAGAATTGACATTAAAATGCAACAGCTGGACTTTACTACTTGATTTTTGGTGTGTTGTGACCTTTAGGTGTTTGATCTGCTGTGAAACATAAAACCATCATCACAGAGTGGGTATGAGCATTTCCAACTAATCTTGTTATTCCCATATGGCACGAATGCAGCCAGTGCAATACTGACAACCAGTGACAGGAAATGTGCATTCTTCTGCCAAATATAGTAAATCTGACAATATTCTCCTCTAGATAAACAAAAATGAAAAAAGGAAGGAAGAGCACTGGAATGTAAATAAACAAATGGGAGAAAAGGAGAACCTTAGCTGACCTGCCACCATGCTTGGTGATAGTGGAGAGCTAACACCAAGAAACCTCTCTGTGGAGAATGAGGAGCAGAAATCCTCCAGCATCTGAAGGCCAAAGCCTCTCCTCCTCCAGCTCCTCCTCACCAGCACTGTGTCTAGAACAGGTAGCAGGTAGCAGCTAGTGCTCCAGCTGTCACACAGGCTGCCTGAAATACGAGCAGCAGAAGAGTTACTGTTATGCAATCCATCAAGTACGTAACTCGGCCCAGTATATAGTCCGATCTATACTGGATTTTTAAGGCTAAATCGATCGATATTTGAGAGTTAAAAAAATTAAAAAATAATATCAGCAGATATTCTTTCATTTTTACATAAGAACATAACATACACAAACATTTTAAGGATCCTTTAAAGTTATAATCCTCAAGATTTTCAAGAACTCAAACCCTATTTTTGATCATATTTATGGTCTACATTTTTTCTGCAATAGCCATTTAACATACTTATGTTCAGTAATGACCTCTGTCTATAGTAGTTTTCATTGTTAGTGGTGGGGTCCGCCATTCCCATGGTGGATTCAAGTTGCCTTCATACTCAGGGATTCACAAGAAAATGAGGCATGCATGTAATCCAGTTTAATTTTATCTCATTAGTTGTTTACTGGTCAGTCACTTTGCACCATGTCAGAGCTGTATTAAGTTACTGCTGAAGCAAACTGAATGCCCTACTGCAGCTGCTACACATTAAAAGCACCAATAAACTAGCGAAACACTGGGTGGCTTTTATTGTGAAGAAGCCACATGAATCACAATGCATTGGTCACTGTGATAAACACTAATTGTTCAGGGAGTGATGGAACAAGAAGGAGCAGCCACAGTGAGCTGTTAGATGAAGAGCTGCAGGTGACAGGCTGCACACCTCTAAAGGCCAATTCATGGTTTCCGTGTCCCTGAGGCCGCGAGGGTCCGCGTGACATAAATTTCGTCATCTGCCCTAAGCATCTGCTGATCCAGTAGACTACCACCTTTCACCTTTGGTGCAGAGCACCTACTCTACTGGCCAGATATCCTGTGTCTTATAAGAGTGATTATTGTAAGCGTCAACTTTTGCATACAAAATGTCTCATAATCTAACAGGCATGGTGTCATGACATAAAATTTGCTCCACACACTACCCCAATTTATTTGAATGACCCCATGGTCCCTGTAGCACCACCCTTAGAAAAAAAATCTACCCCTACAAACACTTTTCCAGTATGAATAGTCATCTGATTAACTGTGATTCACTCAATCCAAATATAAAGTTTAAGTCAGACTTTCAGCATAAAAGCAATTTTGCTATGGATTTACAAAGAATGGAGAATCTCATCTTGCCCATAACAAAAAGGCAAAGGAATTCTTACACTCCTGGAGATCACAGAAGCAAATCATCTGGAGATATGTTTATGGACATGTTTATGGATTCTGTTTTACTGCGTGGTTGTGACCTTTTGTTGCTAGAAATACTATTGATGAGGTGAATTTACTTTACTCTCAAGTCGTGTGGGGTGCAGTAATGTAGAATCAACAGCTGATAAGTATATGGTAAGGAAGGAAGCAGAAAGGAACATCCACCCCCCTCTCACTCTCATCTTCTTCCTCTTCCACCCTCTCACTCTCCTCCTCCATCCTACCTTTGCGTTTGACAGTATAGAAGCCGATCGCCTGGCTGTCTCTCCACAGCAGCTTGCATCTCTCTGTGCGGGGGTGCGGGGAGAACAACACCTCCTCCTGTGAGGACCTCTCCACTACCTGACTGAGCAGGAACACAATCACCCTCTCCGTAATCGACTGCACCTGGGGAAAACATGCCGACTTAGGAAGCTCACTGATGAAAACAAATAGTACAAGTGACCACACACACGGCTCTGGTGAAAATAAATACAGTGAATAAATAAAATGTTCTTTTAACAAGCTTTTAACTACTTGTAAAGTTTGCTTTTAAGAGCTTGATTTATTTTTTATGAATTTTAGTAATATGATCACATGTTAGTTAGCTGGTATATTGAGATTCTGTCATGCGTTTTTTCAATTCTTAAACTTAACCACCTTAAAAGAACTGTTTTCTTCTGGACGCCTTTGAAACCTATTAGACTTAACGTCTTAATATTACAGCTGAACAATTTATGGTTTTAATTAGAATTTACATGACTAACAATGTCTTAACAAGCTGCAATAAGTGAAAGTTTAAGCCACAACTGTTGATTTCATAGCCTTTAATGGCAGCTGTCACTGGCAAATTTACACACCTGCAGCTAAAAAAAGTGTTAACTCTGTCAATTGTCAAAAAAAGGCAAAAAAATTCTGACACACTAGTCTTTCTGTCGGGATGTTGTGATGCAGCATCAGATGTCATCCACTATGATACAGTACACAGGATAAAAACTATCCATGTTGTGCCCAACGCCCATTTTCGTTAGGGCTATTATCAGGCTGATGTAGTGCAGTCTGAACCCGGCCTTAGCTGGACTAAACCCCACATTCATTAAGCTTAGTCTGTTCTTTCCATCTCTTTTCTTCTTCAGTGAAGATCTATATGTGACTGGCTGAATCAAACTCACCTCCAGCTCCTGTCTCAACTCTTTCCTCACATCCACATAGGATACGTTGCTAAATTGCTTTAAAAATACATCATTTGGGGATGTAAAGTAATTCATATCAAACTAACACACTGAGTCTAATAAGGCTTAGACCTAAAACCTGCCACATTTTCACTCTTAGGGCTCGTCCGGGATTTGAACCCGGGACCTCTCGCACCCGAAGCGAGAATCATACCCCTAGACCAACGAGCCAAGCAAAAACCCCACTGCTTTGATCACTACTACAGGAAATGCTCCGGTTTGGTGACAAATGCCCATGTTCCGTAATGGGGCATCTGCCTTACATGAGCATGGATTGGCCGTAGGGAGTATCCCAGGGGGTTTTCTCAAGATCACTGTGAAAAACCTTCTCCCGTCATAAGGACACAGACTCAGTGTGGCTTAAGGAAGGACATGGGTGAACCTGAGTGAAATGTGCTCTCTCTGCAGCACAACAAGAGTTGCAGGTTTAACCTGTATGTGTTGCAGACATCTCGGAGAGACAGAGTCTTGAATCCCCTCTTGACTTTCTTCACACTGTCTGCTTTTCCTTGTCCCTATTTTTGGACATTTTATACACCAAATGATTAGACAGATAATTGTATTTCTTTCCACGCTGTTCAGACCTGTGTAGGGACCCTGATCTGTTTATCACTGCGTTGTAGTGACGCTGGCATACAAACAGATGTACAAAAGCACAGTTACCAACATCAAGCCACTTCTGGATTTGCTGGACGTTCGCAGGACGTCATCCACACACCACCACCTCTCATGCAGGTATAAAGCCACCACTGGAAGGTAGAGCGGAAAGCATTAGTTTTCTGTCTCACATGTGTGTCTGACAAGGGCAGTGTGTTTAGTTCCAAACCTTGTGTTGGATCATCAGGAGGGTGAAGCCCCAGCAGTGTACAGTCAGGTTGGTCATCTTCAAACAGCTGCAACCGTCTTACACTGTTCGCTGTTATCGCTACCTGAGCAGACAGGAAGCAAACCCTGACCTGAAGACACCAGTGTAGCACTCTTTACTTTTTCCAAAACAGCAGTATTTCTGCCTCTACTCCACTGGAGATACCACCATTATTGTCATTATGAAAAAGTGGAGACATTACAACTGTTGTGGTACCTTTGACGTCTGTGATGATTGAAACCACTCATGATTACCAGGTCTTGACTCCAAAGAAGAGAGGTACTGTTCAGATGCTGATGTCAGGTCAGTGTCATCCACAGCTGGAAGGTCTACAGGGTACATGGCCTCTCAAAGGGAATACAGCTGTTTAAGGCGTAGTTACAGATTTATAGTTTAAAAAACACCAGTAAGCAACAAATATGTCCTTTGACTTTATGGATCTAATGACATCAGTAGTGATGAGGGCGCCCTGATAAACAATCACCCCTGACTGACTGTGTTCAGTCCAGTTTTCTCCTACAGAGCAAATGTCCTTCCACCAGACTACGGTCAAAAATCTGGCAGTTTAAAGTTGCCTTTCTTCTACAAACACAGGATATCAGGTAGCAGGTGACTTATGATCTTTGGCAAGCTGTTAGTTCCTTCGGTACAGAAGTTACAGTAATTTACACAAGTGAACCTGATGTGAGCTAAACATTAACTTTAAGGTCGCACAGTCCAGCCACAGTGTAGGCTACAGTGTGTCGGTGGCTGACCGGGTGTGGGTGGTGTTTCAAATAAAGATGATCTGTAAGTTATGGAAATAAAAGCCACTTGTGTGTGTTTACAAGCTATACGTCAATTTAAAAAGTTACTATTGGTCATTCAGAGAATGTTTTGATGATGTCACGTGACATTATTAAGCGAGTTCACGAGCACGGCAACATCAATCGACAGATAAGTTTTGACGCTCTGTTAATACCAAGTGCAACTGATACGGGTGCTGCCGCCACAGCTGTGTGCACTCTGAACTGCTAACTTTGCAATGCTAACAAACACAACATGTAAGGACAACACACGGGAACAATTTCATAACAAATGCTGTGGGTTTCATTTGGTAATGCGTCACGAATTCACTTACTGCACGACTGAATGAGTTGTGTAATAGCAGAGTCACAGGCAGGAGACGCTTCCAGCTCCACCTGTAGCTTCCCTTCGTTTCACTTTGAACCCACCTTGACGTCTTTTCTCTTGGCCTTGCAGCGCCGCCCTCTGATGGGAGAGAGGCATTACGTCACTTTGTCCTTCCGCAAGCTCCGTCAAGCTCGCCAGCATTAGCAGGACGTGACCGGAAACGTAAGATTTGCCAAAAAAAAAAGGAAACATAGCAATATACAGACATCCATATGTGAGTTTTTGTTTCATAATTAAGTTTTTGTTACTCTCTGCATACACACACACACACGCACTCTTAAAGATCCCCTCCAGACATGTTTTAAGATGTATAAAAATACTCCGCTTGGAACAGTAATTTGTGTCTGATAAAGAAGTTTGACAAAAAAGTTAAATTACCTATAGTTGAAAATTCTTACAATTACATCTCATTGAAAAATCCATAATCTATGAATATGCAAATGTTTTTCATCACTACAATTAGTGTCACCATTGTACAATACACCTGGGAAAGAATCTTTTTGCACGCCTGATCCATCCCTGGCAACTTTCTGCGGGTATGTCCAGACGTCCAGCATTCATTGGGTCCAAGGGGGACATAGCTACTCATGTGGATGGTGGTCATAAACTTTCCACCTCCATGACGAAAAGAATTCCTCTGTGAGGTTGAGAAATGGAGAGTAAGGTGGGTAAAAGGTGGTTAGAATAGGGACTTCCCAATTAGGAGTTTATACGCTTTTATTTTTTCATTTACTTTTAGATGTAGATGCAGAATGTAGCAAATTGCAGTCTAATTTACAGTAATGTTATGTATATTCGAAAAAGTGAACCCAGTATTGAGAAATGCATGTTAGGAATTGTAAAAAACTGTAAACTTCTGACAGCAGCAGAGCCCTAAAGTCAATCCTAGGACCAAACTTTGACCCTAAGCAATGATCTGAGAACAGGTGAAATATTTTTCATGTCTCAGTCAGAACTTTGACTGCAGAATTATAAATCAGCAATGGACATGTCATAGTTAGTGTGAAAAGACTTATGTCTTTTTGACACAACAATGCCAGCAATCTAACATGCTAAATAAATACATGTACCAGTTTTTTCACAACTTGGATGTGACAATCAAATTCGGACTTAGAAACATTCTCCAGGTGATTCAAATCTTTTCTGGTGATGCTGGTGGTTCCAAACTGATTACTGTCTTTCAAAATCAGGAAATTTCCAAATCTGCTCCTAAGACCAGAACCTTTGTCTTTGTTGATGACCAGATTTTGTGGCATGTTTTAAGTTTAGGTAGTGTTTTAACAGGTGATAACTCTTTATCACCTGTGTAAGACTAGCCTATGTATTAACATGTAGGAGTGACAGGTTTATGATCCCGGATGAAGGAACCAAAGTTACAGCAAACTTTCTGTCTTGTTTACATACAGACGAGTGACAAATTAAAGGAAAAACCAACATAAGTGTCTTAGTAAGGTGCCAGAACAGCTTCAGTGCTCCTTGGCATTGATTCTCCAAGTCTCTGAACTCTACTGGAGGGATGAACACCATTCTTCCAAAAGATATTCCCTCATTTGGTGTTTTGATGATGGTGGTGGAGAGCGCTGTC
>NTHP01000393.1:468766-481428 GCA_003416845.1 Oplegnathus fasciatus | reverse complement strand
CGGTCCAAAATCTCCCATAGGTGTTCAATTGTGTTGAGATCTGGTGACTGTGAAGGCCATAGCATATGATTCACATCATTTTCATACTCATCAAACCATTCAGTGACCCCTCGTGCCCTGTGGATGGGGGCATTGTCATCCTGGAAGAGACCACTCCCATCAGGATAGAAGTGTTTCATCGTAGGATAAAGGTGATCACTCAGAACAACCTTGTATTGATTTGTAGTGACCCTTCCCTCTAAGGGGACAAGTGGACCCAAACCATGCCAGCAAAATGCCCCCCACAGCATAACAGAGCCACCGGATCTGCATTCATTATCGTTCTCCACTCATTTATTCAGGTTTTGCCTTTAATTTGTCACCCCTCTGTATGTTTACCTATGGATATCCCTTTCCGTGTATCCGAGGCTAGAACCCTGCAACATCTAAACAAATAACATGGAAAAAAAATCCAACAAACGAAATTAAGTAATTTTGTACAGAGTTTATGTTCTTTATGTTCTTACACAAACAACAACAATAAAAGGTGCAATAAAACTAAACAGTGAGGTTTAACCTGATTGTACCAAAATAAAGATAAGGAGGGTTAGGGTTAAAAAACAATTATTATAAATGTTACAATGAAGCATTTTTGTGTAATTGTTCGTAATTGCGTTAGTTAGGAGTTTTATTTTATTGTGAAAATAATTACCGGAAGTCGTGTATTTGTCGTGCCCAATATTGTGGCAGGTGTTTATCAGACATTAGTCCGGTGCTCGGTAAACAATGTTGCTTCGCTTGACACCGAGCCTACGGCTGCTGGCTCACCGGCACCGCGTCCTGCAGTGTCGCAACATTAAATCAGAAAGCACCGCCAGAGTGAGTGCTTTTTTAAATAGTTACACTTTATCGTTTGATTTCAGTGTTGCATTGTAAGAGCTCATGTGTTTCAGAGCGATTGTAAAATCCAAATGCATCGCTTGGTGGGATTGGTGCAGAGACAGTAGGAGCAGTATCACTTTTGTTTCCACATGTAGCTAGCATTAATAAAGCCAATAATATAATAACAACCCGGTAACATAGCTAATATAGCGCTCGACGTAATAGCATCCTATTACCTAGCTAAAAGGTTGACGTTAGCTAACATAGTCAGTCTTTTAGCTGAACTTTTTGGGGGGTCTTGAGATAACGTTGATGTTAGCGTAAGGTAACCTCATTATGTGTTATACTTGCTGTTACTGGTCAGATAATTGTTAGCTGGACTGAAGGTACTTTCAGTGTATTCAGGACGTACAGTACAGGAAGCATTTATATCTGTTAAGCTTTCGGGACGCTTGTCTGTTGAAAACAACCTGCAGTGGCCGGGAGTCGTACCCGGAGCCCCCGCCCCCGCGTGGCAGGTGAGACTTCTATCATTGAACCACCACTGGAAAATTGTGGTGGGTTATATGGCCCTCAGAACTGACGCGCAGGTCAAACTGTGGGTCAGGCAGATGTGTCTGTAGCCTTCAAGTCCCTGTTTGAGGGCTCACTGACGACTGTGTCCTCTACTTTGTGTTTTGTAGTAATTAGCAGATGTAAACATGCTAACATGCTAACCTAAAATGGTGAACATGATAAACATTTATTCCTGCTGAACATCAACATGTTAACATTGTCACGCTGAGCGTGTGAACATGGTGACGAGAGCATTTAGCTCAAAACACTGCTGTGCCTGAGTACAACCTCAGAGAGCCACTAGCTTGGTTGTGGCCTCTTGGTCTCATTTCTTTATGGTTTTATCAACATCAAATACTGAGATTTTTGTTTTCCTCCTGATGTCAAAGTCAGTAGTCTGACAATACTATTGTGTATTGTGTCAACACTTGAGGTCAAACAACTGTGTCTGTGGCCTGCAAGTCAATGTTTGAGGGCTTAGTGAAAGGCCTCTTCAGGCATTGGTGGTTCAGTGGTAGAATTCTCGCCTGCCACCCGCACAATCATGCTTTTATTCTGTCATGGATACACTGCCACAAATGCACTAACTTGTCATTACTACGGGCGAGTAAAGGATCAGACACACTGGATCGATATCTGCAATGATATACCTCACTGAATTGAGCACATATTGTGTGACAATTCCACATTAAATACTTATTCTTTGTCACTGTCTCTAGCCCCACCATAAGTTGAGATTTCTGATTTGGTGAAACTTTTTCTTAAAAAATGACTCAAAACGATTAATCGATTATCAAAATAGTTGCAGATTAATTTCATAGTTGACAACTGAAAATTGGTGAAATTTACACCTGCTGAACATCAACATGTTGGTATTGTCACTGTGAGAATGTTAGCATAGTGACGAGAGCATTTAGCTCAACACTGCTGTGCCTAAGTACAGCCTCAGAGAGCTGCTAGCACGGCTGTTTAGTCTTGTTTCTTTATGGTTTTATCAATATCAAATACTGAGATTTTTATTTTCGTACTGACATCAAAGTGAGTAGTCTTACAATACTATTGTGTATTGTATCAACACTTGGAGTCAAACAAATGTGTCTATAGCCTGCAAGTTCCTGTTTCAGGGCTTAGTAACATGCAATCTCAAGCATTGGTGGTTCAGTGGTAGAATTCCCAGCCAATGCATTCACCTTTATTAACCACAGCAAATACGTATTTAATGATGATGCTTCTGTTGGTTGCTGTTAGTGGTCAAATAATTGTAAGTTAGACTAAGGGAATGGTCAGTCTATTCAGTATGTAAAACATTTATGTCTGTTAAGATTTTGGGACACTTGTCTGGTAAAAAAAAGCTGCACTGGCCAGGAATCAAAGCCAGGCCTCCAGCTCCTGCGTGGCAGGCGAGAATTCTACCACTGAACCACCAATGCAAGATACTCCTGGGATAGTAGACCCTCAGTCTTTCACTTGCAGGTCAACACTTGGAACAGATGTGTCTCTGTAGCCTGCCAGGCCCTGTTTGAGGGCTTACTTATAATTGTCATCAGGCTTTGGTGGTAGTAGTCTGACAGTACTATGGTGTATTGTTTGAGTGAGCTGTGAGAACCAATTCTAAAATTCAAACATGTCAGAATGAACCACTTGTTTCATCACTTGCAGTTTTTCAGTGGCTCTTACATTTTTTGTGAAGTCCTTGAAATAATTGTTGGCCCAGCCAGGTGCTTCAGAGTATTGTTCAGTTCAAGTGTACAACGCTATATTTTACCTTTTTCCTCCCACTCTCTTGTGATGATTCACTCTCCTTCACTGTGTGCAATCATTTGTGTGTGTGTCTGCAGAGTGCTGCTCTGGACAGCGTGCTCTCTGCATTCAGGTCTATATGTGGTGAGGACGGCGTCTCACTGGGTGAAGCTGTGAGAGAGCAACACGGCAAAGACGAGTCTGTTCACAGGTCAGTCTCACAGACACACACTCATAATATAGCATGGTAATGGTGTTTTCAATAATATGCAAAAATTAAATCATCCCAAAATAACACAGTAACAAGATGTGTGACAGTACACAAAAAGGAAATGATACCAGTGGTTCAAGGGTAGACATGATGAGACCTAAAAATTTCATGGGACGATACCTGGCCTAAAAATATCCAGACAAAAGGTGAGGGAAAACATTACAAAGTAGCCACAGTACATCCATATTGTGCCAGTGAAGCCCTGAAGACAGCTAGAGAATCTCAAATGTGCATGACAGGAGAAAAAAGAAACTCATGTTCAGCACACACACACATATAGATACATTTACACAAGATCAGAGTGCCACTTCGCCCCTGAACTGCAGGATGCATGCACACAGTACATCTCTGCTTCAAAGCCAGCTTACTTTCTCACCTCTGCACAGCTGGCCGATCACGGTGTGTAGTGGGTGTGAATGTCAGATTGTCGGCTTCAGGAAGTTGCAGAAATGGTCGGACACAGCCCCCCTGATCTGACTTCAGAAAGCTATTGCAGTAGGCCATGCCACAAGCAGTTCTGATGGAGTTTAATGGTGGCTTAAGTCCAGTATTCACTCTCTTTTTAGCTCCATTTAGATCTCCACCAACTCCTGTGAAAAATATCTCTCTAGCTGCTAAATGCTCCACTGTGTTCACCAGCTGTGTCTGCTGTTTGGTGCTGGGCAGGTAGTGTACAGTAAGTTTATCAGAGTTTTTTTTGCTGTGGCTGAAACAAGGTAAATGAGAGCTGAGCTGTGGGCCGGAAAACAAAACAATGGGCCTCATGCAAGAACCACTCGTACGAACAGATTTGTTCTTAAGCGGCTTGTACGAGTGATTTAGGAGAACTTGCCCCATTCGCCAATTTTCTCGTATTTTGAATTTTCTCTTAGGTACGAACACAATTTACAAGTGGTCCAG
Organism: Oplegnathus fasciatus; assembly: GCA_003416845.1. Lineage (NCBI taxonomy): Eukaryota > Metazoa > Chordata > Actinopteri > Centrarchiformes > Oplegnathidae > Oplegnathus > Oplegnathus fasciatus. The sequence goes on along the minus strand of NTHP01000393.1, from coordinate 477,101 downwards.
ACGTGTCGTAGGAGTCATGTGCAATTAGTCTGCTGTTATCCAGACCTAAGTTTTTCACTAATGGATTCATTACTTTGAAGCAATTTTGAGTTTGAAAATCCTATATAAATTACACTTCATAATTATTTTTGAAATTATCCTGCAATTTGAATTATTATATAATTCTAAATGTATTTATATAGCCTAACGATATCATCATTCATTTAAATTGGCAATGGATGCCATAATAGAACACTACAATATCAATATGAACATCTCAAACTGCAAAACGACTTAAATTATGCACTAATTGAAGGTTAGATTTGTCTTTGTATATAAGGTAAACGGGAAGTGTAACCATGGCTGACTTACTTCTTTTGGATGCCTTAGCGCGCTAGGTCCTTGGAAGAAAGCATGTCTTTGAATGAACACTTCTTGACATATGGGGCTTGACGCGTGGCCTTATATGGTATTCCCCACCGTACGAAGAGAAAGTTAAGATAAGAATACGAAAATGTTCTTGCATGAGGCCCAATGACTTGAGAGAGGCTATGAAGCTCCATAGTGCTAAGTGAAACTGTAGAGTTGGGTGATAATTCTCTGTGGGTTTGGCTCTACTGACCTCTTTCACATTACACATTGTCACTTCATCCATTGTTTATATAAAAATACTGATTAGTGCAGCTTTAAAGATACAGCTTAGCCAATTCAACAGAACTAAAAGGCTTAGTCTGTGTACTGTTTTTAATGTGGAACTGATAATTTCATCACACCTCCTCTAGTCTGCTTGCGACAGAGGTTATTTGCACACAGACATTTCTTCACATGGACCTCCATGATGTCACCAGTAGTGTTGGTTGCTGGAGATTAATGATTCTTTTGTAAATGCACAATGACCATGAATAATTCCTACTGAATTCTACAAGGGGTGATAACAAACAGTGCTGTTTAGCAAAGTATGGAGAACAGTGAGTCAGAGTGTTGCATTGCTGCTGTCCAGATGTCGTCCCCCAGATGTGGTGTTGTTTCCTCGTTGTGTGGAGGAGGTCAGCGCCCTGGCTAAGGTCTGCCACAGCCACCACCTTCCCATCATCCCCTTTGGCACTGGAACTGGCCTGGAGGGAGGGGTCGGCGCAGTGAAGGTGACAGAGATGAAGCCCCTGTATATGTGTGTATGTGTGTGTGTAAGTGTATCTGTAACTGGATGTGTGTGCATTGATACTTTGGAAATAGGAGCAGTGATAAAAGTAATATATTGTACTAAGTGTACTTGGCGCTTTGGCTTTAAAGTGAGATGAGCTAGAATCAGTCAGAGGCTTGAGCCATATCGTTTACTGAGAAAGCAAATCCAGCAGTTACGGAGCAACATTATCATACATTTGGAGTCGTGTTTCTGGCCACCTGGCAAATGTAAGTGCAATATTCACTCTATTTTAGCTCTGTTTTGGTCTCTACAAACTCCTGAGGGAAATAACATCATCCACTATGTTCACCAGCTAGTCTTTAACTGTGTCTGTCTGCTGTTTGGTGCTGAGCAGGTAGTGTACAGTGGGCTTTTACAGCTTCTTCACTGAAAACAGCTGCAACAACTCTATGAGAGCGGTGAGAGTGAACCAAAGCAGTAAAGTTGCAGGTCGGACAGCTAAAAAATGAGCTGAAACTCACTATAAAGCTTTGTAAAGCCAAGAGGAGCGGCAGATTCAGGGGACTCTTAGCAGGGTCATCACTATAAGCGACGACCCCTTTCACGTTGTCACATTGTTTTTTCATTATCATTTGATACATTGTTATTATATAAATATCGATTATAGCCACTTTAAGTACAAATGAATGAATGGAACATATGAAAATACATGAATTACAGAATGTATCGAAATTGCAAAATAACTGCTGTAGAACATGGAAAATTAATATATGACGTATAAAAACACTGTAAGCATGAAAAATCCCAAATAATAAATATGCAGTTCTTTTGTGTGGATGCATGTCTACATATTTATTTCCCCTGCTTTTAGGGTGGTGTGTGCTTCAGTCTGAGGACCATGGACCAGGTTCTGGATCTCCACCAGGAGGACTTTGACGTGACGGTGGAGCCTGGTGTGACTCGGAAGGCCCTCAACGCCTACCTGCGAGACACCGGCTTATGGTTTCCTGTCGGTCAGTCACACCGTTTCTTAGTTTTCACTATATTTTGGAGTAGCTCAGTGGGTAGAGCACACGGAAGGGACTGGTCACACCAGCATTTAAAATAGCTAAATTTCACGCCAAATTCAGTTTATTCCAAAGGAAACATTGCTATTTGTGGGGGGGCAAAGGTAAATCTGTGCATATTTTTTTGCATCATGTTCAACTTGGGTGAACTTTTACCCACAAATTTGCGCAGTTGACCAATAGCAAACCGCCTTGACAGTGAAAGAGCAGGTAACGGAGAGCTGGAGAGAAGCTATTATAACTAATTAGCTGTGTTGCTCCATCTGCTTTTATTTACAGTAACCTCCTCTGTCAGAGTATGAACTACTCCACAAAAGAGGAATGGTTTGGACAGTTATGAGACAGTAGTCGATGGTACAAATTAATCTTTTCAATAAACTGTATGAACTTATTATCCAGTTAGCGACCGAGCTAAACTAATGGTCAGTTAGCAAACCTAGAAGACTAGAATTAAGAGAGTTCAGGTCAGGAGTAGAGGTGCTATATGTGGCATTTTAATATTAATACGTTATTGTCACATTATTTTTTAGACATATAATTGAGTATAATTGCTGTGAATAAGCGAGATCATCACAGGGAAGATTGGTGGCCTCTTATTACATCTTATATTGTGTTGGAATAATGGGAGAAGGGCTTTTCTACCAGAGAAGCAACATCCTGTGTAACAGGAGGCAACGGTGTTATTGCATACAAACCTGTCAATAATGGAAATCTGTAGAACCCTAAACGGTGCTCTGTGGTCTAATCAGGCAGATGGGTGACACCTGTGTGGGTGTGTGTAGGGCCTTTAATATTGAGAAACTGCATCATTGACATTCCACTGTTGTGAGACAGCAGCTACCAGTGATCTTGACCATGTTGTCATTTGTTAATAGTAATTATACTAAGTAATGACTGTGACTGTCACTGTTAAAAACGTTAAATTAACTGCTCTTTCAATGGCTACCGTAGCTTCCATGTCAACTGAAAATGATGCCCGCTACTGATTGGTTAAGGCAAAACAAAACAACCCCCCAACGAGAAATCAGCTAACATGCTCACATTGTCAGGTTGAGTGAATGAAGTGAAAAGAAACGGCAATTCAGCCCAGTTATCAGGTTAAATTATGTTTTGTTTGGCATATCATATCCCCCACCTCATGCACTCCCTCGTGTCCTGCATCTTAGCACTCCCGTCAGTGACTCTGGCCTGCTGTGTGTTTGGCAGTGTTTCAGTCCTGGTCAGTCATGTATGCCAGTCGCATCAATCCAGCACGTGGATATCTTTTACTTTTCTATTTCCCTGTTGGCCAGTCACATAAAAAGCCTTTTACAAGATAAATCTTTTCCATTACGGAATCCACCAAGGATGTATGTGAAACAAACAAAGTCTCCTTCTGCTAACAGCAATTTTTCATCTTCCGTGTTTTCCATTGCTTTGCCTGGCTGAGTATGGATTATATCAGTAAGCTGACACAGAGGCAGATCATTTTACTCACTCATTTTTACCCTTTTTTGCTGACATTAAAGCAGTTTAAATTCAAACATCCAGCAGGTAGTGGTATTGGATAAGACATCTTAACCCCCCAAAGTGATTTTCAATTTTATAAAAAACAAAGTGAAAATGAAATAATCAGTTTTAGAAGCACTGTTTAGAAGACCACGCAAATGTGGGTGTGACAGGATTAAAGTAGATTTACGTTTTCGGTCTTTGTCATTTTTTAAAGTAACCGAGGAAACACTAGTGATGTGCTTTATCGTCTCAGATCCTGGGGCCGATGCATCTCTGTGTGGTATGGCCGCCACCAGTGCATCTGGTACCAATGCCGTGCGTTACGGAACTATGAGGGAAAACGTTTTAAACCTGGAGGTGGTGCTGGCTGATGGGACCATCATACACACAGCCGGGAAGGGCCGACGTCCCAGGTACACATTGGCCGTTTGCACCCACAAATATGCAACATGGCCGAGGGCAGCTTAAATGCTCTTACCTTTCTTTTCTATCTTTATCGATCTTTAGGAAGACATCAGCAGGCTACAACCTGACAAACCTGTTTGTGGGGTCTGAGGGCACCCTGGGGATCATCACTAAGACTACATTGCGCCTGTACGGCATCCCGGAGGCCATGGTGTCGGCCGTCTGCTCTTTTCCCTCCGTCCAGGCTGCTGTAGACAGCACAGTGCAGATTCTACAAGCGGGAGTACCCATCGCTCGCATCGGTGAAGAGATAATGCCTAACATCCATACAATAGATAACGGCACCGTTTCCATACAACAGTCAGTATATTTCAGTATATTTTATTGAACAAAGTGTTAGGACCCAGCTCTCTAGGGGAAGGGGAAGCAACATAAAACCAGGTGGATTTGGTAAAATAAAGTTATTTATTTGAAGGAACTTGGACACATAACAAAAATTACAGGGGTGGGCGACGGCTGCAGCCGTAACACAAGGTGTTAGCTGTCGGTTGCTAACCTTGGTGACAAATAACACTGCACCACTTGTAGCTGCTTCACAGTAAAGTGCTGGTAGAGCACAGCGAGATGCAAGTGAACGCAGCTCAGCACATCAGGGCAGGGCTAAAGCATGCTACACTGCTTTAGTAGAAATGGGGCTTCAGTAGTCAATCATTCACGGTCTTTGTTGTCGGGCACATCTGGCTCCAGTCTAAACAAGGCTCAAGATGTCTGTTGCAATTAATTTACTTTGACATCTTGTGTCAAAACCTAAGTTTTTAAAACCTAGGAGGAATTTTTGATCATACACTGTAAATAAGTGATCGGTCAGTGATGAGATCTCACCTGATGGCTTCCTCCTCAAGCATATTTAAGATGGACACGTGTCAAAAATAGGTCATGTTGTTAAAATTTACTTTGAAAGTCTCAGAAAGTGAAGACTCCAAGTCCACCATGTATGATTGTTCTCAGCAAGTGTGTGACCTCTAGCACTGCAAGACCAGATTTCAAAATAAGACACCAACATGCTCGACACATAAAGGGATAATCCGGTGTAATAAAAACTCTCACTGGGTTGGTTGGATTTGATTGATCCGTATATTTGCTGTACTGAAGACAGTGCTGTTTTCCACAAAGACATTGAGAGAGGAGCTTTTTGCAGCCGATTTGGACAAAGTTTTCTATCTTTGAGATGTACAAAGAGAATTATAACAATGAAATCAAACTTTTAAGCGTCTAAGCATTGTACATGCTCAAAGGCAAAGACATCTCTTCAGATCATGTCTTTGATAATTTGCCTCTTTCTTCACAGTATGTGGTCAAGACTGAAGATGCAATTAAATATGGATGAACTGTAGTGGTATCTCCGGGCTACTCAAGACTAGTTTGGCCCACATATAAAGCACAACACTGGAGGGGATCTAAATGTGTGTGAAGTGTTAGCCGTGTTAATGTAATCACTCCGGCATTGGGCATAATGAAAGATAAAACAGCCACCGAGAGATGGAGGAAAGATGAACAGATTTTGGTACAGAGCTGGGATTAAAGGCAAAACAAAGAAGAGATGAACCTTTATTGATCCCTTAGAGGAAATGGGTACCTGCAGTGAGAGGATATTAGAATAGAAGAGTGAGAAATGTATCATAAAATTAGCTGTGAATAAAGAATCAATATCAATTATTGGTAGTCGGAAAATATGTTTTTGACCATTAAGTAAAAATTGACAGAAGTCAGAAGAATGACCTATTTCGATGCATCACACTGACATTTGTCTTTGTTCTCTGTGTGTTCTGGCTGTGTGAATGTGTGTAATCCAGAGTTTCTGGATGATGTGATGATTGATGCGTGCAACAAGTTCAGCTCTCTGTCCTACCCTGTGACCCCGACTCTGTTCCTGGAGTTCCACGGCTCCGAGCGAAGCCTCGAGGAGCAGGTCAACACAACCGGTGTGTACAAAGTGTACAAAAATTACAGATTTCTAACAACTAAAGTCACATGTTATTGCTTTTGGATAAAAACCTAATATATATAAAATTAACCTTTAAGATGATTCCGAATGTGAATTATTTTTTACTTGAAAAATTGTTTCGTTCACACAAGTGTTTTGTCACAGAATTATGAAGTATTCTCAGAAAGTGTAATCTTGCTGATTAAATCAAGCGTGGCCTGAATTGAAGCGTAACACATTTATCAGCTGCAAATAAGGCAAATAATGTAACAAGTGTGTCTTTCTTTGACAGTTATGGATGCTGTTCATACTTTTAGCAACACCTGAGACAGGGTGGAGTAGACATATGTTGGTCTTTCTCATCACACCTGGATTACTGCAACAGCCTTTTTACCTGCCTGAACCAAAAATCTCTTGATCAACTCCAGACTGCACAGAACTCAGCTGCTGGGCTTTTAACCAGAACCAAGAAACGTGATCACATCACTCCTGTTTTAGCCTCTTTACACTGGCTCCCAGTATGTTTTAGAATAGATTTTAAGATTTGACTGATTGCTTTTAAGGCTCGTCATGGCCTTTCTCCCTGCTATATCTCTGCCCTCTTAGTACTATACGTGCCGGTATGTACTTTGAGATCCTCGGGCAGAGGTCTTTTGTCTGTTCCAGAGGCCCGGCTGAAAACTAAAGGGGACAGAACGTTTGCGGTCAGCACTCCGAGGCTCTTGAACGATCTGCCTGAGGAAATCAGGTCGGCTGAGTCAGTGACCTCTTTTAAGTCCCTTCTTAAAACATACTTTTATCGGAGAGCCTTTCCTGATTTAACTTGAGTTTTAATTTTCTTTGAATTGTGTTTTATTTCCTTCAAAAATGTTTTTAAAGGAAATAAAAATGTTTTTTCTGTTCCTACTCTCACCTTTTAATACACTGTATTGGTATCTGTTTTCTTTTGAAACCTGATGATTTTATGACTTGTCTGTTTTATTTTGTTGCCTTTGTGAAGCACTTTGTAACGTGGATTTTGAAAAGTGCTCTATAAATAAAGATTATTATTATTATTATTAATATTATTATAAGACGAAGACAGCTGGCATGACTCCAGACTTACAACCTTATTGAAACACTGAAAATACTGTGTAACAGTATAAGATCAAATCCTCTTAGAGAACAATAGCTCTCTATTACAACTACCAAGTTATCATGACTGCTGACCTACCCTAGCTTGTTATCTTACTAGCCAACCAAAACCTACAACAGATGCGGTGAAAGGTACAACATTGAGGCTGTCAACTGCTCTATCAACATTATCACCACAGGCAATAGACATGGCAGTTCATGGCTGACCTAATGAAAATCCTACATGTGTGAAAATCATATAGTAGTGTCACAACACAGATATTTTTGGTGTGTGTGTTTCTACAGAGGACATCACTCAGAGTAATGGCGGTTCAGATTTTCAGTGGGCTAGAGATGCAGAAACACGGAACCGGTTGTGGAAAGCCCGTCATGATGCCTGGTACGCTGCTCTGGCTCTCAGACCTGGCTGCAAGGTAAAGAAAGTCCCCTACCACTTTACCTGCGGTAAGATTAACAGTATTACAAGCTGGTTTTAGCACTGAAATACCCGATGAATGTTAGACCAAAAACATTGGAGTCTTAAAATTATTGCTGATCACCACTTTGCGTAATGACTATATTAAAATATCTCTACACTACCCTTTGCTTGATGTGAGAAAACGCTAACATTAGAAGTATACGAAACATGTTCTGTGAAAAGGAAGAGAAGAAAAGTAAGATACAACATTTCACCACCAAACTACTCCTTTAATGCCCTGAACACCACAGACTGATGACAGGTAACAGTGTGTAAGAGGATCCTTTGGTTGTTCATGAGAACTATTCCAAAGGGATAAAACAATATTCAGCTGTCAGTATCATGTTATTATCACTTACCACAATATTACTCTCCTCTGTGACTGCTGTGTGGAAAACTCAATACCATTAGAGCTTAAGGTACAGGGTTTTTGTATGCTGCTTAAATGTGTTGCCCTTAATGGTCAACAACAGGATAGTTAATTACTCCTCTGGCTGAGAGGCTTTGTCTGATAGCTCTGTGCTACACTAACAAAACCATTCTGAGGCAGTTTTATGTCTCATTTTATTAACGTTTTAAATCCTAGTGTTTGCAAAAGGCAGCTACTTGATGCTATTCCAATACTGTGACCTTATCTTCCCTGTGTGTGTGTGTGTGTGTGTGTGTGTGTGTGT
>NTHP01000393.1:444696-467321 GCA_003416845.1 Oplegnathus fasciatus | reverse complement strand
TGTGCGCGTGCATTTGTCCGACAGGCCTACGCTACAGATGTGTGTGTCCCTCTGTCTCAACTGCCTCAAATCATAGTGGAGACAAAGGAGGACCTGCTTGAGAACAGACTTACAGGTGAGAACAGTATTACAATAAACAATATTCTTCATTTACATGAAGAAGACTCAGTGCTAATAATGTTGATGATGCTTAATATAATTCAGTTTGAGTATAAAGTTTCTAGGTGCATCATTGGTAACCTGTGAATGTATCCTAAATATTACAACCTGAGCACCTCATAGGGATACATTATAATTGTATGATCAATCGATTGTAGTCATTCAGAATTACCTTTAGATAAAGTGTTAATGAAAGAGCACAGTGCAAGGTGAATTTTCTTCTGTTGCCAGTGATGTAATTAATTTAATAATAAGCAGTATACTTAGAAATGCAGTATCTAGTCTCATGGACCCTTTTTGTGTATACCATTTAATGTGGGTATGACACATGGCCAGCATTTAATTCATTTTGGGTGTCATGACAAGACAAGTGGCGACAACATAAACACCCACATTTCTTTTACATACACAGCCTTTTACAGCCTTAATACTATGAACAAGAATCAGAGTGTCAAATATGATGCAAAGAATTTTATTTTCCAGTCACAAATGTGATAAACGAGAAAATAGTGACTCACTGCACAAAAAAGTACCTTAATGTAGAAAGTAACTCCGGAAGTAACTCTAGCTTACATAGCTGGCACAGGCAGAACAACATTGTGTATAAAGAAGCAAAAGTAAAAAAGTGAAATGACATACTGCTGTTTTCCATATTATATATCACGTCTTCTAAAGACCATCATATTTGCACTTTATTGATAAGAGCACCTTCTCCCACCAAATAAAAACATAGGGCTTCATGTTAAACTGGTTGTAGTGTGGCATGTAAGTTTTACACAGCTTTCACTAGATACAAATATCCACCACCATACTTTAATACCTGTATGACCATGAAACTGGTATATAAATTGGACTCTATGTGGTACTAAAAAGGTCTTAAAAAGTTACATTTGACTTGGTGAGCCCTGCAGAAACCCTGAAATATTGGTAAGATATAAGAGATTTGAATAAAATCTATAAAAGCGTATTGTATTCAAAGTGTATTGAGTTGATTCCCTAAAAATGCTGCATTTTAATTCAACTTGAGTCAAGGTTTCGATTTAGAAGGAGCCTATTTAACATTTGCTGAACCACGGCAACTGTGGCTACATGTGACAGTGGTGGGATAATAGTAAGGGCTTGCGTACAGTAGCACAAGCAGAGAAAAGTAGTTAAGTCAGCAGACTGACTCAGAAATGTCAGTTACCCAGTAATATCTACCAAAACTTTCCTAATATTAGCTAACATTAGCCATTAAAAGCTACTGGTCATACCAGACCGAGTAAGGCTGTAGCAGCTCTGAGAGTATTGAATCGAGTGTGTTTGTGTCTGTGTGTTTTATTGCAGATGAAATTAACATTTCATTTTTAAAAGGAAAATGTGTTATTTCTTCTTTTCAAAAGTTACACAGTCTTTAAAGTGCATTATCACAGGAAACATAATAAAAATCAAGAAAGACAGCAGCTGGACTAACACACCGTACCAGAGCAGCCATGATAGATCATGAGAGAAGGGCTTAGAATAAGAAAGTAAAATGAAAATTATATTGTAGGTTCTCCAGAGTAACGAGTGTGAATGTTATCTACTGTGCCTTCAGGTCCCATAGCGGGTCATGTGGGTGATGGTAACTTCCACTGTCTGATGGTGGTGGACCCCAATGACGCAGAGGAGCTGCACAGGGTCCACCTGTTCACTGAGAGACTGGCCAGGTAATCTGAACCTCTCACCTCTCTTGTCCTCTGACAGTTCTCACTTTCTCACAAATCCTCCAGCAGACAGGACTTTTCTCTGTGGGGATACCTTATCAACTAATGCTTACCTTTTGTGAACCACTGGAGTTAAATTGGGATTCAGAGTATCGTCATCTTTACTTGACAAATTTCCTGTACTGTCTTCATAGTTAACACTGACAAAGAATTCAACTTTGCAGGAAATGTTAAGTGAAAGTCCAGATTTTCATGTACTGATTCAATTATTTATACCAGCCTCAATGTAGACCTGAATTTCTGATTATCATAACAACACTTCTCTCAGTTTTTTAAGGGTTGTTAAAGGATGTATGCTTCAAGCTTCAGTAAATGCTCTGCCCCGAAGCCAGCCGGGTCGACAGGCCTCACTGCTCCCTTTTAGCAACTTTTTCTTGTTATCTTCTCTGTCGTTCACTCTTCAACTCCTTTCTCTTCTCCCTAATCCTCCCCACACTTTGCCTAATCCTTTTCAGTCTGCTCGTCTACCTTCTGACAAATTCACCTCCCCTTTGGCATCGCACTCTCACTCATCTCTATCTCTCTTAGCTGATATTGATTTCGGAGGATTTAACTTTAAGTATTGGGTTTTGAAAAGGCTGATGGAGGGTGTGTTGTCTGTCCATAAATGGTGAATTTTGCTAAATGCCTGCACAAGCTTCTCAAAATCTGTTTTAAAAGTCTGTAAAAACCACTGGCTGTACCGGGGTCAGTCCCAGATTCCAGAGGGTAATGGCACAGAGGAGTAGATGTAGGAAGCCACAGATACCAATAACAGTAATAATGGCCAATAGATTTAAGTGGTTAGGGTTCGGGATTTGATACCCAGATGGGAACATAAAGACTTCTACAGAATTGGTAGGCTAATGTTTAGGTATTAGGTTAGCAAGTTAAGTGTAGGTATGAAGTGTGACATGGTTATGGTTACCAATAATTAATGTACAAGGTTAGAAATAGTTATTTTTAGGCTTTAAATGAGAGATGGATGTGTTAAGATATAGGGTTAAAAATGTTAGGGTTAGATTATGATTAAATACGTTTACTTTAGTCGCCTACTAATGTGGAGCAGTTTTATTTTGTGGATGTTTTGTGCCTCATGAGTGCACAGGTGCACCTGGGCCTGTTCCGAGGGGGACTGGGTAGTGATAATAACACATTTTCTCCCCCATGGAAAACTTAAAATCTTGGACTAGAGGTGGATGCTTTGTTGGAGGTGGGGAAGATAACTACACAGTCATGGATTTGTATTTACCTGCATTACTTTGTTCCAAGTCAAGTATTGTGCCCCTACCATTTGTACCTTCAGAAATATATTTATGTATTCCACGTGACCAAATTGTAAATGGTCATCGATCTGCACCTTTATAGTTTTATAGTATAGTTTTATTTCCATGACATGCCAAACAGTTGTCCCTTTCCACATGGGATTACAAGAGAGTGCTGTAATATCAGACATCAAAAATATAGCTATTGCTGGAGATATCTTCCTGTAACAAATGTACCAAACCAAAAGAAAACCATCAGTTAAAGTTCACTTTTAAATACTTTCAAATAACATATTTTTGTGCAAAATTTCAAATACCTTTTGCACCAAACAGCAGAAGAAAGAAAAGAAATGCTGCAAAGTTTATCCTGAAAAAAGCATTTTTTCTTAATTTATCTTCTTATCTCAATAAAAAAAATATATTGTGTGGTTCCTAGTAAAAAGGACAATACAAAACAAAATGAAACGTATTTACTATATCATTAAGGTGGCTCATTGAACAAATCCCCTGCTCTTCTTCCAGACTGACATGCCATCCAGTTTCAATTTTCCCATTTCCCATTCACACAGAGGAGCTGCCATGCAAGCTGCTGGCCTGGCCATCGTGGACAATTTAACCCCCTTAGCCACAGCTCGAAATATGCCACAGAAGGCAATATTAAGAAAGCCAGTATTTAAAGTCCCTCATGTCCATCTCCATGAACACTGCCCACTGTGTTTGTGTGCTACCTTGCCTGACTTTTAAGGGTAGAGTTACTCCAAAAAAGGACAAAGGCATTGACTGATTTTGGAGACTGTATGTTTAGTTCAGTCTGAACTGGTACAAATGTGTACCTTTAAACTATCAGGAGCTACGAGGGGATTATGGACCTGTTATGGTACATTATGTCAAATGTAACATTTCAGTATATAAATGTATACTCATCCTGCACATCTATTTTTGAGTGTCTGAGTGGAGTGTGTCTGAACGGGTTACAAGTGGTTCCATTTAGATATTAGAATTGAGATAGTTACGTTAAGGTATAATTTGAAAATATTTTCATTTAGATATTAGTTTAAAATTGTTAAAAAACTGAATAAACACACATTTCTTTGCAGTAAAATAATGTGGTTTGTTTTCCCTCCAGGCGAGCCCTGGCCATGGATGGCACATGTACAGGGGAGCACGGAGTGGGCTTAGGGAAGAGAGTGCTGCTCTGTGAGGAGATGGGACCCATGGCTATCCAGGTCATGCAGGGTCTCAAGGATGCCCTTGACCCAAAGAACCTGATGAATCCTGGGAAAATTCTGCAGCCCAGAGAACTATAAGCGTATAAAGTATGTCAGTCTGAGGGAAAGTCACAACACACAGAGAATCTCCTCATGATCTGCTCACTGTTCATAGCTTGATCAGAGCATTTTTAGAGCATTTTGCACATTGAAGTAATCCCTGTTAAAACAGGACTTCTGGATGAGACATAACAGGAAGGGATCACTCAAAAGTGAAACCTAATAGAATAGCAATAGGAAGACACTGTGATTTAATGTGGGACATGGGAATCTGTAGATAGATGTGTTTTATTGTTGGTGGTGTCCTCCTCACTGTGTTGGATTTTTCATGCAAACATACGTACATGAAATGAGGGTTGCTTTGCCTGACTGACCTGCTAACACACTAAAGTCTATTCCTTAAACTACCAATAACTGTAACAACATAAATGATCAACCGAATTCTTTGCAGCTGGCTGATTTTGCACAAAAGTTTTGTTTTGAAAATTGAATAAGGTGTTGAATGTGAATCTGTTTTTTTGTCTTTTCACCTTGTTTCTGCATATTTTGATAATTGATTATTTGAAATCAAGCAAAAATGCTGATCTTTGGCTGATTTATATTATTGTAAATTGAATATCTTTTGGGTTTGGACTGATAAAACAAGCAATATGACTGTATTGATTGTATATGAGTATATTAATTGAAAATAAAAATAAGCATTAGTTTCTGCCCTTGCATATATCAAAGACTGTGTTTGTGCACCTATACAAATGGACAGAACAACAGCAGCCATGACATGCTGTAACTGCATGACATAAATTATATCTGACACAAGCTGCACGACAACTTGCACACTGTCAGATGTTTAAGATGTAACAGGATGCCATACAGTTTGGCTGTAACTCTAGTTCTCTGAGACTTTAAAGGAATAGTTGAACACTTTGGTGAATACACTTGAGACTCTCCTAACAGAGTTATTAGAGGAACGATACCACTCTCATATCTGTCTGTGAAATATGTGGCTGGAGCAAGCAGCCGGTTAGCTTAGCTTAGCATAAAGACTAGAAACAGAGGGAAACAGCTAGCCTGGCAATCTATCAGCAAACAGCTAGCTATCAATTTTATCATCTAACTCTGGAAAAGGAGTGAATTGGTGTACTTCCCAAAATGTTTCCTCCTTTAAAGAGTTTGGTCACGTCTTGAACACCAGGTATATCAAGTAGTCCCTGTAGCGGTGACACTCTGGATGGTTGTGAGGCATCATTGCTCTTTCTTTTGCAAGACATACTGTACTTCAGAGTGACTTGGCTCTTTCTGATGGGGACACTCAAATAAGCTGTCAGTTTGCTTTCACATCGTGGTCCCATGGACACTGAACTGGACAGGAAAGGGACGTGCCAAGTTCGCATTCAGACTGTCTAGATCAACTCGATCCACAGTGAAGAAGTAATACGCTGCTCCACCACAGAGTGTCAGCGGTGCATCCCCTCAGCTCACCGGGGACAGACTGTGGGGCAAACATGCAGCGTGTCACTCATGTGAAATGATGTCAAAATAAAATGCTCATTTCTGCCTTGGTAGGCACAGCTTTCAGACATTAACTGAACAGTTTGCTGCATCTGTGTTTATCAGTTTAAAGAGTTTTTTTAGTTGAGTGCCTACTACAGTGATTGAATTGAATAACATTACAATTCAGGACAAAATAAATTACGTGTCTTGGTTTCAATGAAATCAGTGACTGCCATCGTGGTGTAGGTTATACATTATTTCCGTAATTGTTAATAAAAAAAAAAAATTAAAGTCTCTTTTTGGTGTTTTTGTTGTTTCACTACCTTCTTTCTGGGGTAATACTGTCACATGTACAGCATGAATGTTTTAAAGGCTGTGAAGACTGATTGACAATGTCATTTTTGTCAGCTGGTTGCACTCAGGGCTGCTGCTACCATTGAGGACACCAAGGTCATGTCCTCATTTATATTTCTGTGAATGTGGAGGGTTTGGCATGAAGTTCCGTTTAGATTCTACCATTACACACATGTAACACTTGTTGGGTTTTTAAAGGCCAGTTCTGATATATTTTCAGACCAATAGCTTAAATTTCTTCTGTTCTGAATAAATCAAAATAAAAGGGATTTAGTCATCTCCATCAGAGTTACATATCTGGCCATGTAGAGAGGGATTTGAAACAACATTTAGACCATAATGTAGGGAGATAAAATATACAGAAAATATAATTAAACTGTTAAATAAATACATAAAATGTGTTTTCCTTTTTGAAATAAAAAAAATTGTAAAGAGTTTGGTTGGTCGCTAATCAAAATTTCATTACCACTTCTAATAAATCATCCTTTAGAAAGGGTTTATAAGCTGTAACTAAGAATGCTTTAAACCTGGTTTCACTAATGTTAATAAATCGGTTATTAATGCTTTATAGGTCAGTTATAAGCTATTAATAAGAACAACTATTGGGTTCGCCAGGTGTGATAATCCCTCTGGTGTTGTTTTTTCTTTCTATTTGGTAATGATGCAGTTTAAATGTTGGTAATACATTAATTAATAATTGTGGTTTTTTGCTATCTGATATGTCACCGTGTCAGCATTTATGGTTGTTCATAATTTGTTGTTATTGGATTTTGGTCTATATTTTCCGTAGGTTTTTCCAGAAGTTCCCCAGTAGATGAGGAACACCTACCAGTGGAAATTTCCCCAACCTGGCAACCCAAACGTTGTTCTTATAAATGGCTTATAACGGCTCCATTAAACATTTGTAAATTATTTATTACCCAGTACTAACTTACAACTTACAAATACTTAATAAAGGAAGACTTACCAAAATGTCTAGGTTTGGTGTTTCTGTGAACCCAGGTTTGTTGTTTTTAAACTGTGTTAAAGTGCACATCATTTTTATATCTATTTTCTCCTCTGTGTCCTAAAACACAAAGGTTCTCTTCCTTTACTTATTACTTTAAAAGACTGTGTGTGAGGACGGTCTAGAAACTTTATAACTGTACCCGCTGGTTCTGATTCTTGGATTCTGTCTGTGTCGCTGGTGAATCTGAACATGTGCTAAGCCTTCAGAGTTACTGTGTATTTTATGATAATGGAAGGCAGCACTCAAATTAAACCATAGAGTTGCCCTGTAGCCCTGTAGGCTTGTGTATTTTCTCCCTGTGGTCTTATTATTAGAACCATTTGAGTTGATTGTGTGTATGGTTTATGTGTGTGTGTGTGTGTGTGTGTGTGTGTGTGTGTTTGCATGCCTGAGGAGCAGAGAGGGGACCATTTATAGGCCTGCTGTCATTATAGCAGGATAGATTAACACTTATTGCAGAAGGTAATTTACCATAGTTTACCTTATTGGGTAGTGAGGCCAAGAAGACTGTACAAGACTGACTGTGTTATTGTGAAGAAACAAAGAGCCAGACAGAATAAAACCAGTCTAATTACACTCACACACACACACACACACACATGCACAGGATTAGACCAAGTAATCCCAAACAAAACATGTGAGCCAGTAATCCCAATAATTTAGCATATGGTGGAAAAATCTGTGCATAACTTGGTAATGACAACAACATCCTGGCTGAAGGCCTGACAGTGAGGGGGGGCAGAGCGGGATCATGGGTAATGGAAAAGACAAGGTGGCTCTATTTCTATCCCTCAATTAACAGATTGATTAAGACATAAACTCAAGAGAGGGGAGTCCCCAGCTCTTCAAATATATCAATTTTCCAAACCTAATGTGAGTTTATGTGAATAAACTGAATTTCTGTGTAAGATATAAGGATATTAATATCTACTGACGTGTGTTTAATAGTAATAAAAAGCATATTGAAAAAAACATGACTTGATGCTCGTCTTGTTTGAACTTCTAAATGAAATCCTGCATTTTTTGCTTATAGTCTTTGATCTAAATCACAAATTATAGTGAGAACTCCAATTTAGGCTCAATTTGGGCCATGAAAGAGGGCCACCTGTCCACTGCCACACCTCATCCTGCAATGCCCCATGATTCAAAGGGCTTCAAGGTACCACTGCAGACAATTTCCAAGCCCATTCCCCTTCATTAGGACCTGAAACAAAGTGTATTTGTCTTCTCGCAGCACTGTCTCCTCTCCTGTCTGTATTTATGATCCGAGCTTGCGCACTGAGCGCCTCCATTGTCTGGCCAGTAGCAGCAGCAGCAGCGGCGGCGGAGCGGAGAGTAGCGGAGCGCCGATCTGAGCGCAGGGGAGCGGCTTCACTGTGACCCCGATCTCCGGGAAGAAAAAAGCGAGCGCTGGTTGGAGACCACCGGAGCGGACAGACAGCGCGGACGGCGACGTCATTTTTTTNTTGGTCAAAGACAGACCGTCGTTTTTGGCGGTCAGACAGACAGCAACAGTTGTCACGATGTCTGAGATCAGATGAGGCGAGAGCAGCGGAGTGAACATTGCGGCGCTGCTGTGATCCGGGCCGGGCGGGATAAACGTGTTGCTGCCGCGTCCCGCCTGCAATGATACAGCCGTCTTAATCAGCTGGGACCGCGAGGGGAGTGTGGTGTGCATCTGTTTGTCATTCTGGGCTTTCGGCGTCATCCAGCTCGTCAGCCATCCCACGGTTGTGTCGAGGTTTTGTCTGCGGGTGAGGTGAATCCAGACGTCAGGGCGGGCTCATGTTCCGCTCAGCAGGGAAACGGGCTGTTGCGTCTGCAGAGAGTCAGAGCTGACGAGCCTGCTGAGACACACGGACAGACAGGCAGGCAGGCAGGCCGAGAGACAGACAGGAGCGAGGGGAGGGGGGCGACAGCCTGTTTCGGCTCTCTCGACCCTTTGCGGATCGAGCCGAGCCCCCTCCTGTTTCCACCCAGAACCCCCACCCATTTGTCTCCCACTTTGGATGGGGGGAAAGCAGAGCACGGCGGGGCGGCCCCGGGGTGCTTTTCCCGGTGTCTCTACGGATGACAGCGCGGTGCCACCCTCGGCCCACTTTGGCCACTACCGGCCGAGCGGCACCATGGGCCTGCGGAGCCGCTCGGTGAGCTCCGTGGCCGGGATGGGCATCGAGCACAGTCCCGCCGTGCCCTTCGGCTTCTACACCCCCAGAGGGACGGACTCGGATCGAGCCGGAGGGGGGTCAGGGGGCACTACCGCCGCCCCCCACGGTACCGGCTACCAGGACACTGGGGGCGGAGGGCACCACACGGACGGGGTGCTCTATCTGGGGTCCCGGGGGTCGCTGGCTGACACCTTGCCCCTTCACATCGCACCCCGCTGGTTCAGCGCGCACAGCGGTAAGGGCGATCTCCTCTGCACACACACACACACACACACACACCCATCAGGCAGAATTGGAGTGATGCTGAAGGATTAATCATCACAGAAAACCACATAATGCATCATAATGCATTCCCCCGGACAGCAGCTCCCACAGACAGACACCTACAATCACGCACATCTTGTTTACCTGCAGGTAGGAATGACACCAATGCGGTGCCATTAAATCTCACTGCTAAGGGAAGTTCAGGCCTGAGGATGCTCTGATTGAGAGACAGACAGCTTAAATACAGAAAAAGGCAGCTTTAGGCTTAAAAACTATACGCCGACTTGTGTGTAAAACAATATGTTTCCCCCAGGTTCTTACCCTGTGTTGGCTGAGGTGGGTAAACTGCACAGTGCCAGTAGAAAACAGTGGGGCCTTGGACAGAAATCAGCCTTTAAACACTTCATACTTGACATTCTGCTGCAGGAAATTGTTTGAAATTGAAGATATTGAATTCTACAGCTTCAGTTTCAAAAAAATCTCAGTATGTTCAAGTACCAATTTGGTCAAACACTCACATGAAAGTGCTGCCAATAGGACCTTTTATCAATTGAGGGAAATATTTTTGCTCTATGTGTGTGTGTGTGAGTGTGTGTGTGTGTATGGGAAATTGAATTTGGTGAACATAACATTGCAGGGCGCGCTCCGTCCCGACTGTCACCGCTGCACCGTCTGCATAGGTCATTCCTTGTTGTGTGAAATGACACTAATAAGCCTGTTGCCAAATCTGGCTGAGTCAATTAGCCCAGCGATTAGGGAGGAGGAAGGGAGGGAGGAGAGACGGGTGAAGGAAAAGAGATGGAGGTAGGTGAGGCAGGGAAGGAAGGAAGGAAGAAAAGGGGAAGGGAGGGAGAGGATGGAGAGAAGGGTTGAGAGGGGTTTTTCATGCTTATCATCGGCTTACCACTCGCTCCACAATATGTTTCTGTGTGTGACTGAAGCTGTCAGGCCATCAAGTACACGCACACACCTCCACCTGAAACACACACAAACACATGTATATGTAGGTATACTCACACACACACACACACACACACACACAAACCTTAACCACATGGCCACAGCTGCTTCCCTTCCAACTGCACATACAGAAACACACACAAACACTCAGCAATAAAGACCTAGAGGAAGATTATACACACACTCTTCCTTCTCTCTCTCTCTCTCTCACACACACACAGCAGGCTCAACCAGGTCCCCAGGCTCTCATTACCAAAGCCCTGACCGGCTCACAGCAGGAGAATAGCTGGTTGGACGTCAACATCTCGGCTGTTTTTCCCTGTCTGTATTACCTAGTGACTCTGATGTGCTTTCATATCAGTGGGAGGAGATAACAGAGTCGGGGGGGGGTCAGCGGAAGATCGGAAAAATTGAGGAAGGTGCACGTGTCAGAAAGAGGGGCCTTCAGGAAGTCGTAACTATACAGGAAACAGCCGGATCTTAGTGATTAAATCACTTTGTTTGGTTAGTTAAGGTCATTTTTGATGGGCGTGGTCAGCAGCTGGCTCGCTGTGGCTAAAAAGGTGAGGCTAGTAGCAGCCACATTGCTGGACGCCATAGCAACAACAGCACAACATTTGCAACATGCATTTAAATGTTCAAAAACTGGGTGAACACCAGTGCTGGAGGCTTTAGACGTGCTGGTGACAGATGCTGCACACCTCAGCCTCAGGCAAGATCCCATAAAAAAGATAGACAGCCCATCAAGATGAGTGACAAGTGTTGGGGCGAGAACTGGACCGTCTGAGGGGTAGAGGGCAGGACTAACAGCGCTCTTACCGTCTCTGTGAGAAGAGTTGCAGCTTCAATCTGTTATTCTTTTTCTCAGTGTTGGAATATGTGTGCAGTCAAGGGGTGGAGACAGATGAGCTTACAAGATACAGTCTAAAGTGTCTGATGAAGGTCGCTCTGGCCAAAATGCTGTAATAAAAGATTGGTTGCTTTTATGGGGAGTGCTTCCCCTTTTCATCCATCTAGACCTCTGCTCCGACTGCTTAGCTTGACCTTTTATTTCACTTGTAACTCCTGCAGAAATGTTCCTCTCACAGGGGTCCTTCTGTGGTGGTGAGTGAGATTGTTCTGGAGACTTGGCTGCCTCAGGCTGCATTCACAATGACAATAGCGCCATGTCAAGAAATCCAAGGTCCTCATTTATTTCAGTGAGACCACTACATTGGCACAGTGGGGTGCCGCAACAAAGGGCTCCAGCAAGAAAACGGACGCAGTCTGTCAAAAAAAGCTCATCATGGTTCAACTTGCAGCACAGAGCATTGTAATCTGGGAATGCATTGTGTCGGCCAATCCCGTAAATTCGGTTATGTTTGGTAGATTAGCTCGTAACATGTAGCATTGTGCTGATTATACTGTTTACTTTGCAAACATTAAAGTTAAAAGTAAAAGATCCACATCCTGAAGAGCAAGTCCAGCATGGTGCCTGTAAGGCTGTGGGCTGCTTCTCTCTAGCCTAGTTTGGTCTATTTCTAAGGCACGATCACACCCAGTCAGGGTAGTTATTTCAGACCCTGGAGCTTTTCAGTTTCCGTGTCCATTTCAGAGCAAAGCAACTAGACGGAGACCCGGCTGAGAGGGAGGCTTCTCGATACGCTTCCGAACCAAATCTGTTGGGAGTGATGCAGCTGTGATCCCACCCAGCTATAGGATAATAGGAACATAGGAAAATCCCCTTTTTTTACAAACTCGGTGAAAAGGCATCAATTATTTATGGAGAATATCCTCCCACAAACTGTTGGATAATCTTTTATTGAATATGAAAACCAAAACAGACACGACACTCACACTTTCAATAAATGCCGTGCTCCACATCTCTGATGCTTCATGCTCGTTTATGTTGGAAGAAATCCCTTTCTTGGACCATGAAAATGTGGCTTTCCTTTTTGAAATATTGTTTATTTGAAAATTTCAAGTAAAGCCTAACTAATGTGATGCACACATGCAACAATTACCCCAAACTTTTATTTGCTTCAGATATTACAGTTACCACCTTGACATTACTCTTCACATCATGTCCTTTTACCACTGTGCCATGAAAGGATAGATGTCTGCTGTAGAGGACCGTACCAGTAATTTTGCATGGTTCAGTCCAGTCCAATAGAAATCACATTAGCGTGAACCGTTGTCCCAAGTATACAATAGGTTTGTAGATGTTATAATGCAGTTTCTGATCTTTCACACGGCCTTTTCAGAGTGATACAGAAGTTAACTCGCACAGATTAGAACGTTCCTTGAGATAGGTCATTCATCACAGTGAACACCATGTTCAGTTTGATTTTTACCATTAAAGTGTGGAAATGAAAGTGCAGACAGTGTTGAAAGGTCACAGGAAGTCATTCTTAAATTAGATTAGATTAAATACAGTTTTGTATTGTTTGTCTTATTGGCAGGGTTCCCACGCATCCTGGAAAACCTGGAAAACAGTTGACCAATTTTCCAGTCATGGAAAACACATGGAAAATGAGAGAAAAAGTCAAATGTCCTGGAAAATCTCACGTTGTCCTTGAAAATTATTTCAACATTCTCCTATTTTCCTTTAGCTGAGAATAAACTAAGTTACCATGCTATCTGTCAGAGCTCTCCAAAACGCATAACATTGCCATCTGAGAGGGCTAAGTTATGTTCAGGATCATGTTAACGTTTAAATGGTAGTTTATGGACGAGAGTACTTTGAATAGGCTGCTCTGTTATGTTGTGTTAAGGTAAAATGGAGCATAACATGACGTGAAATGTTTAACTTTTGTGTCGGTATCTCACAGTGGGTGTGATTAGCCTTGTTAAAGACTCCACTTAATATAACTAGTAAAGGGGCTAAAGTATGGTGTGATAAACTGATAAGAGTCAGTGGCAGTTAATAATCCTGACAAACTCGACTCTAACTTTGAATCAAACATTTAAGTATGTAAAGTTCAGTCTAGATTTGTCAGTAGGCAAATTGTAGGCTATGTTTGTGTTTTTGGTGTTCAGGCAGCAATGGTTAATATAATTCATAAGAAAAAAGGGATTCAGGTTATAAATTAATAATAATGATGGCCTTTCCAAAAGAAACAAAATAAGTTAAATAATAATAATAATTTCTAAGCATGTAAGAGATGATTTCATAGCTTTTAAATCAGACTTCCACAGAGAGGAACATGTCCTGGAAAAGTCCTGGAAAATGATCTCTAGAAAAGAGTGGGAACCCTGATTGGTCTATATTTATTAGTGTGCATTTGCCTTTGGATCAGACTGGGTCATAGAATGCAGTTATAGAAGACAGAAGATACAAATTGTGGTTGTACCAAACGATTCAGGGGGAAAAACCTGAGCTGTCATCCAAAAGTACAAGATGCTCTTCTTCTCTGAAGCATCTGTTGAGTCAGACTGCACTGATCCAGAGAGAGATTTTACCTGAAAATATAGTCCAAATAAACCCATGTAATAAGCTACTTTACATATGAATGTGGCTCCCAGTTTGGGTTGTAGATGTAAAATTACCCAGAACAGAGTGTGACTGTCACTGTATTCCATCGTTCAGCATTCACTGTCATTGTTGGCGCACCGAGCCAGACTTCCCTCGGGGATTTTGTAATGGTTCAGCCCAAGTTTTCAAGGTAGTCCCAAGCGTGGATGTTGCAGAAAAAACAAAGGTAGGAATGGTGGTTGCCTGTCAGGAAACATTCATTTGTTGACTTATTAATGGAATGATGTGAGGCTCCAGAGGCAGTAACAATTTGAACTGCTCTGGTTAATATACTAGCGTCAGCAGTGCTTAAAATCATACAAGGTAGCTAGCTAGAAGGCTCCCCAACTCAAGTGAAATCCAGTGTTTGTATAGAACTGGATTAGTGTTAAGTACCAAATGTAGGGAAATAGAACCTTTGTTCTTTTTATCTGAATTTAATTTGATTGATAAAAGCACCTTTTAAAGCCAGTCTCACTGGCTCAATTTCAGGTGTCACCAAATATGAATTGATGAATTCACTCATTATTTTATTTCCCTGGTTTTAGGAATAAATGCTGCATTCAGGGAGCCTCAGAGGCATGGACATTAACAGAGTATCATGTTTTATCCCAGAAAGCCGTATTTAATCCAGTAATGTCACACAGGACTATGGCTGGATTGTCAACTGGGAAAGCGGGCAACCTCCCCCAGGATCCCAGACCTCCAGGGGCCCCAAAAGCTCCATGCTTACTATTATGAGTGTCAACTGGTTTGTGCCCACTTAAACACAACATCAACTGACGTGCTAAGGGCTTTAAGGTGGTTCCTGCTTTATAGCCAAACCTTGAGGCCCTGTCATGAAGAGGGTTCCTGTGTCAAAATCTACTTTTCAGACTTTCATTATTTCCATTTTATGTTTGTGAGAAGAATAGGGGGTTACGGGGGCCCGGCAGGCCATTTTTGCCCCTGGATCCCCGAGTAGGTTAGACCTCTAAAACAAGTGTTTTTAACTCTCTGACAAAGGATGATCTATTGTTTCTGCTGCTATGCTGAAGGACTGTAATTGGACATTATCTTATGAGTAATGCTCAGACACTTGGTTTGTAGTTTACATACAGCAACAATATGTTCTCATATGTGAGTGTTTTTGAGACGAAGAGTAACAGTCTCATTCAGACCTTGACCTTTATATTCCCATATTCATAAAGTGGTTGCTGTTGCTATAAGGAGGGACTGATGTTGACATAGTTACCCATCACAACACACACGCAGTCTCACACACATACACAGATCTTAGATGGATTCTCAGAAGACACTCAACGTTGTTGTACTGAAAACGCTTCAGTCTCTCAGCTCCGCTGTAAAATGGCTGTTAATCAGGCAGGCCACAGGTGCCTCTCCCCGTTTGCCCTTGAGAGGTTGGTGTGTGTGTGTGTGTGTGTGTGTGTGTGTGTGTGTGTGTGTCTGTGTTTGTGAATGAGAGACAAGGAGGGGGGAGGGAGAAGAAGACTCAAAATCATCGTCACAAGGGAGAACAGATTGTCTCTTTAAAATTCAGACCAGTGGTAATGCAGAAGAGTGTGTGTTTGTGTGTGTGTGTGTCTCTGAGTGTGTGTGTTGATGAGCATCCATTCAGATGTTAAGAGATCCGTTTACTAGGCTAATGTTAATCACGACACAGACCAGTAAGAGCCTTGCAATTGCATTTGTAATGTAGCCTTACGCAGTCTTGCCTTGAGATTGCATCCTCTCATCCAGACACATCCAGACACACACACACACACACACACACACACACACACAGACAGAGAGCAGAGACAGTCAAGTTGCCTCTTCCTCCCATCCATCTTTGGTCTGGTGCAGGTAGAGGTCAAATAAGCCACGCTGGGGCGCATTAAATGGCTGCTGCTTGATTCAGGAACATGAATGGCTTGGAGGATTTAGCTTTCATTCATGTTTTTACAACAGCTTTATTTTGGGTCCCGTCTCCATCTCCTCTACCTCTACCTCTGCTGACAGAACATATGGCTACTCGCATCTGTGTGAATCAGACCTACAGGAATTGTCGTCTAATTCAGTGTTGCATCTGTGATTGATGGTGGGTATTCAGTAATAAGCACCATAGTTGGGATTCGTGAACTGATTCAAAAACTTTTTTGTTTCTTTAATTAAGAAAAGAGGGTTATTACAACACAATCTCCATTTTAATAAGTTTGTTAATTGAATTTTTATGGCAACATGTAAAGAGTTGAAAAACTTTTTATATTATACTTTATATTGGAAATAGATGGAAAGTGATGCAAACGAACAGTGATATAGACTTCTAAATATGGCTGTTGGTTTGTTTTAGTGGTATATGCCACTGCTAATCTACTGTCACTCATGTTCTATTGACAGATAACACTCCCCACTGACGTATACCACTTATTAATACTATTAAAAATGACTATTAATAGTATTGGTCAGTTGCTGCTGTGTACCACATACTGTAAAAATGGGATGTTACTCGTGTTCTATTGACAAGTGCCACTTTTGATAATGTGTAACATTGGTAGTTTACACCATAACGTTATTCTGGAATAAAACAGCTCATTTTAAGCAGCTGTCATTAAAGAAGGCTACACTTTAGTGGTAGCTAAGTCAGTGGTCATTATGTCAAATGTCCAAAGTTTTTTTTGTTTGATTGACAATTCCAATATAGTTTATTCAAGCAAGACGGCTGCGTCCTCAACAATGTTGACAAAAAGAGAGAAGGCAGCATTACTTTGTGCAGTTCTACTATGGACGGAAAGCAAAGAAGAAAGAAAAACAAATATGGAGCCACAGATGGCTGGAAGATGCAGACGACACAGTCCCTCTTTTGTGGCAGGAAGTTGAGTTTTAGATGACAGCAGTCTCAGTCAAGACTATAGGTTTAGCCACAACTGCACAAACTGCAGCCGACCCAGATTTCGGACATGCCAGAAATCCAACTGATCGTCCAAGAGCCAGACTGTTGATCGTTCAGGCAATAAATCAGGCGTCGTGACCCACCTCAGACTGCACGTGAATCGACAACCGATCAACCGGAAATTCTGCCTGATTTTAAAATGAGTCGGGGGCGACCAATTTAAGGTTAAAATTTGGCTTAATCACTACAGAGTTCTGTCTGGCTTGAAGTTTGCATGTTTCTTGTCTAAAGTCTGTCTACCTTGTGGTTAGTACACTAGTTGGCATGGCAACCAGTTAATTTTTGCTTATTTCTAGTTACACTTTTTATAGCTGTGGTTCTCAAAGTGTGCTCTGGGGATTTCCAGGGGTCTTTGATTAAGTTCTAGTTGGTCCTTGGCACTGTAGGAAACTGCAGCATTTCACACTAACTTAATTCACCAGAAATGATCCCAGTTGAGATGTATCTGTTTAAACCTGCATGGATTTTTCTGATCATCTTATAAAGTTTTTATGGTTAAAACTCTTAACAAACAGTTGCCTCTTTACAACTTGCAAGTGGCGAGTGCCAGTATGTGTGATGGTTAAAGCTACTGTATTCTAGGAATTACCAGCATAACAACACACAGATACATGTACAGAAGTTAAGTAATAGTAACCAAACCTTGTTTCTTAACATTAGCTTTTTTGCTTCTCTTTGGTCTTTTATGCAAAAGGTTTTTCACTTCTTAATTGCTTTGATTAGTCCCAGTGTTCCACATCTGCTTTCAGTATCAAGTATGAAAGGCTGGCCAGTTTGAAAAGGGTTTGAATGTGGAGACCTGCCACTAAAGGCTGAAGGCCTTATAATTAATATGTCAAAAAACAGACAGATGTGACAGAATGAATAGGCCGGAAGAGAGAGAGAGAGAGAGACATGCAGAGTGAATGAATCATTAAAGGAAACAGACAGAGAAGAATAAATCTGCTCATTGTGGTGGGGTATCACTGATGTAACTGAAGGACGAGGCAGGAAGACAGACAGACAGGCCAACTAAACTCAATCCAGTCACCGTTTTACACTGATGCAAAGCTTTCTAACCTAGAATGATAGTATAAACCAGTGATTGTCAACCAGGGGTACATGTACCCCAGGGGGTACTTCTGCAGTTACAGGGGGTATGTGAAAAGATTGTGGAGTAGCTCAACTAATTTAAAAAAAAAAAACATATTATGATTTGATTTTAAAGAATATATCCACATGATTATGTTCAAGAGAAAAATAAACAGCCAAGTAGGATTACAAATTGGTGAGATGCTGATCTTTAGTATATTTACAATAACTGGTAAGCTTCCAGCTACAGCAGGCTGATAGCACAGGACATATCATCATATATATCAACCTGTGTCAATTGTTTGAAAACTAGATAGCAAATGAGGAGAGAAATTTAAATAGTTACCCAGTGGATGGACACTTAGCTAAAAGTACTGAATAAATGGTTTAAATAGCTGGCTAAAAGTTAAGGGTAAACGGTTAAAATAGTAATGTTGAAACATCCAGCTTCTGCTCTCCAACAGCAGGAATACAAACTTGACCAAACTGACCTAAACATTGAAAATTAAACTGTATAAAGGTATTACAACAGATAACTTAATAGTGTTAACATCCAGTTTAAAATCAATTGATATTAAAATATGTGGAACATGACAGGTGGTGTCAATGAAGGGGTGCTGGAGCTCATCTGACAGGGGTTTGGAGGTGTGTCGTTTTTTTTTCATTTACGGCATCCTGAGTGATCAAGAGACAGTCAGTCAGAGGATATTAGCAGAGAGGCAGACCAGCTGAGACACAGACAGACTGATAGAGACAGAGACAGGTTGGATTGTACCCCAACCCAAACACAAACAACTGACTTTACTGTACAAGCTAGTGCTTTAGCAAGCCTTTGATCATTATATCTATCAGTCAAGCACAGTCATCCCCCAGACCAGCGGGCCTCCCCTCCGCCCTCCTGCCTCTTTATTGACACATGCTGTCAATACAGCATCAGTGCTTAATCAATACAGCATTTGCACTCTTTTTCTGACCAACAAGTTTAATCCCTGCCCACCTTGGCTGCCAATTCCCAAGTGGTACCTTGCAAGTGGGAAAGCATTTTTAACGCTTAATTACATTGCCTGTTTGACCAGAATAGGACACAGAAGAATAGAAGTCGCTACAGTTCAATAGAGGCCTTTGCAGATGACTCACAATTCTCCCAGCAGCACAACTGATGCCATCACCAGGTCCATTTGTAATGTGGTTGAACAGTAGTGATGGGTCAAAAATCAATTGATTCAAAAATCAATTGTTCATTTGAACAATACTTTTAAGCAGGCGAGTTAAATCAGTTCATCGCTGGAACTGAATCAGATTTTCAGATCAGTTAAGCCTCTGGTTAGACTGCAACTTAACACATTTGAAAATATAAAGCCAGCACTCAGGACAAAGATACTTACCACGTCAACGCTGCACTCCACCACAGTTGCTAACTCCCTGTTTCTTCCCTCTTTGTCGCCATTTGACAGCCGAATAAGACCCCACTGCACTTCATGGTGCAAGCATGAGGGATCTATGATAGATCTACTATGTGAATCCTTCAGGGAATGGATTAGTCATTCAGTTGCTTACATCATTCTTGTGGACTGAACACATAGTTTGATTGCTGTACAGTGCAATAGAACAGCACAGACCAGAAAGATGCAATTCAGTTTCTAGCTTAGAGGTCAGTAGCTCACTATAATGTATGTAGACTGAACAAACTGCTCAGCCACAGTAGGGCCAGCAGTGAAAAGGACTCCAGTGCATGTAGAATTGAATATTCTAAACCAGGAGAAAACTTAGTCAGAAATCTATTTTCTTTTCGCAATTTGTAGAGAAAACATTTTTAAAGCAGTATCAACAGTTTTTGGCCACTTGGGGGCAGTGGAACAAGATGCAAACACAACACGTTATCACCTTTTAAGTTATTATAGTGAACTTGTTAGCAAGCAGCTTCCTATTTTCACTTTCAGCAACATTAATATTCATTTGGAGCAGTTTTTGATGAATGGAAGTCCAATATTTACTCTCTTTTAGCTCTGTTTTTGGTACTGGCTAACTTTGCCTGACTGCCATTTGGTGCTGCGAAGGCAGTGTACAATAGTTAAGAGGTCTTTCACTAACAACAGCTGCGGCTGGAAATGACGCTGATGAGAGCGGTGAGAGTGAACCAGAACAGGGAAGTTGTGGGCCGTAAAATCAAAACAGTAAGCCAAAGATGCTAAAACGCTCAGTGGAGCTGAGGGAAACTGTAAAGCTGGGTGATAATTCTCTGTGGGCTCGTCACTATGAGTCATTTAATCCAAAAAATATTGATTGGTGCAGCTTTAATACAAAGTTTGCCTCTATAATATCTTGTGCCTTGTTGGACATGGTGATGCTCCAAGGTTGTGTGTGTGGTTTGGCAACAGGGATTTCTGTAGATTTCGTGGCCTTTGTGGATGCATCATATTGTATTTTGTGTTGATTTTTCAGGTGTCTGTATACATTTCTGGTTATAGCACTGCTATCAGTTCTGCATCTAAAGCAAAACATTGCTTGCAAACGTTATGCTTTTGACTGTCTTCATTGTCTTTGGATCTGATCTGAAAGTTCCACAAAACAGAATGTGTGGGGCAATATTTTGGTCAGAAGTGGCAGTGAGTAAATGAACTTCCTGTTCCCCACCATTACTGTTGGGATTCTGTTATGTGTTATTCTTCTGTGTCTCTCTCCCACACATACATTGGATTTGTTTCTGTCAGTCCCAAACCCTTTTGGTTTGTGGATCTTCACAAAGGTTATTTTCAAATCTAGCACACATTTTGGCTGGTGATCCGATCAAAGACAGTGACAGTTAGCTAAGATGAGCAAACAAGCCAAGCATTTCACTCAAAACTGGCATTGTTTAAACATGTCAGTCACACCATGCATTATGACGTGCACAGGTGTAATTAATAATACTGGTCGTTCCATTTAGGTGTCTCAGTGTCAGTGCACAACACAATTTCACACTTCCACGAGCACACACACACACACACGCATACACAAAAGGTACTGCACTCTTACACGCACGCATAAAAACACACACAAACACACACAGGAAAACACCATTTTAGCCTCTCTAACACACACATGCTCACTGTTGGCTCAAACCAATGACTCTTTTCACAACGCTGCGTGTAATCTGCTGCCTGAGTTCAGTCACCCATCTGAGGTGCAAAGCAATTACTCAGCAACCCCATTACTTCCTCTGTCCTCTGTTCCTCTCTGTGTACTGAGCGGATGTCTGCATGCTATTGTTCTCAGATTACAGACACATAAGCAAATCTTCCACTTCCATACACAGGTGCTTTTTAGTTTAATGTAAATAGTGACAAAAACAAATTGCGCACATGGACACTCACCCCCGGTTGTATTACACCTTTGCAGCACTGATTATGTTTATTCCAACAACTGTAAACTGAAGTGAATATGACAGATATTGAAGATCTGTCAGTATTTGTATGCGTAGCACTAAGCAGGATGTTTACAGCTGAGCATAATCACAAACATGTCTTGTGTCTACATGAAAAGAACCTGATAAAATGATTCACTTGCTTGCTGGTAAGGTTCTGTCAGGTGGAGCAAAGTCAACCTCTAAGTAAACCTAGAAAAAAATGACCAATTTAGCTCACGTTTAAAATGTTAGTTCTACCAACAATGCTCAAACAATTAAAGCATTCAAAAATGGCATATTTATTAAGATACATGGTTACATAGTTGTATTATTATTGTGATAAAGCTGCTGGAAAGTCACGTCTGACAAGAAAAAGTTTTGATACCTGACGGCCACGGACAATACAGCTGACAGCTCTGCACTTTAGCTGCTTGAGCTATAGTGCTACAGTCAGCCAGAAACAGCCTTTTCAGACATCCAAATGATACAGAGTGGTGTTTCTGTCTTGCGGAAACCGTCTTTGACCAAGTGTAAATCGAATAAACATCAGCATACAGCAACTCATTTCACCCGCTGAAATTGGCGGCCACTTGCTAAAATTTTCGCCTCTTACTTTCAGATCTTTCAAATCACAATTTTGATATAAAAACATTTAATAGCTCAGCCCTATAGGGATAACATATCACACAAGTTATAGGGGTGGACAAAATAACAGAAACAGTTTTCACAGCATATATGCGCTAATACACAACATAGTGTCCCAACAGAAGAAAATTTGCTATGTACTGTTGCTTTGGTCACCTACAGTTTAAAGGGCTGATTCACTCAAATTCTAAAAAAAACATTTTCACACTTCCCTCCAGTGGTATCTAGTCATTTAGTTTGGAGATACAGGCGGGTGACAAATTAAAGGAAAAACCTGAATGCTTGACCCCTACAGTGAGGGGATCCAGTGGCTCTGTTATGCTGTGGGGGGCATTTTGCTGGCATGGTTTGGGTCCACTTGTCCCCTTAGAGGGAAGGGTCACTGCAGATCAATACAAAGTTGTTCTGAGTGATCACCTTTATCCTATGATGAAACA
>NTHP01000393.1:413130-434862 GCA_003416845.1 Oplegnathus fasciatus | reverse complement strand
CCCCCCCCCCACCCCCCACCACCACGGCTCTTTGCTTAATAAATGACCGCAGTTCATTTATATGGTAATTCCTGTGAGATGCTAGCCAAGGGATGCCAGGCATATAATGTATCACCGCGATGCATATGCTTTATGGCTAATTAGGTTATTGATCTGAGGCTGTTCCTGCGTTAGGGCATGATCACAACACAAAAGAGTATGAGAGTATGAGTAATGCAGCTGTAAGCAGATATTTGTCATTCATTACAGCGCTGGAGAGAGACTCAGACGCGCAATGATGGCTTCATACGCGCGCCAAGTTGCAGGTGCGTGCGTAATTTCCACATATCTTATGATATTGTCGACGTGCGAGCTCGTTGAGTCATTTCAATATTGCCTGCTGGCTGTTTTCAAATGTTTGTTAAACACAGTGTTTGGAAGGAGTGCAGAGTGCAGTAACGAGATGTGAGAGATGTGTGATTTCATCATGCTTTGCTCACACAATCGACCAACGCTTTCGCTCGCAGCCTGCCCTTGAAAATGCAAGTTTGGAGAGCTTCTCCTGCCATTGTGAAATTCCGTACAGAGAGTGTTTGCTTTGCATGGCAGGTCGCGCGCGCGCGCCAGTCGTGCGTGTGAATGCATGCATGTGTATTCATGGCCTCATTGGATACGCTTTTTTCCCCCTACTCCTCATCAGGTCTTTCTGCCCTCAGGTCAGAGTTTGGCTGCTGATCCCCTGAGCTGCCCTACTACTTAATTTACAGCACATGATACACAACCGTTCCCCTGTAAAACTCAATCACAGCCTCCTCTGGCCACTGATAAATATTCAGTGAACAAAAAGCCTTAGCTGATCCGCATCTAGTCAGATCTACTGTGCCTTTAGCTGTTTATATAAAATGGGAGTACAATTTGTTGCCTTTATACAAACAAAAGATGTTTCTGTAGGAATAAGAATTTAGCCCAGCCTTTAATCAGGAGGCCTCTGTGTGTGTGTGTGTGTGTGTGTGTGTGTGTGTGTGTGTGTGTGCTATATGTGTGTCTAATTTATACAAATTACTGTGTGCACACTAACCGTAACCCTCTCCTTCAGCTTTGCTCCCCCCCACCCCCACCCCCCTGCTTCGTTACCTCAAATCACCTAGCTGGAGAATATAAAACAGCCATCATGGATACGCAGCAACAGTGTGATGTGTCGAGGGTCCGCTGAGGTTGACTACAGGCGATGTAAGCCACAGAAAAACATCTGTTCCATCGGGGCATTTTTCTCTGCGTATGTTCTTGCATGTGTTTTGTGTGTTTGTGCACATTTGCATGTTCGTTTGTACCTGCATTTGTACGCGAGGGAATGAGAGCGAGCAAGCGAATGAGTGGGAGGATGGCTTTAGTATATCATTATCATGTGGACACCACAGTCTTGTCTTCAGATGGGAAAGGTCACATTAACTCTATTGCAGCTTCTAGTCATGTGGAAGACCCTCTTCTTCAGGAATCCTCCACTGCACTGTGGTCTTCTGCAAGAGCTATTTCCTGTTTGAGTCACGGCGTCGGGGCTCCACGGTTAGTTATGCATCTGCAGCCGTGTTTCCACCAAACACTTTTGGTAAAGTAGGCCTACCCTTGAAACTCGTACCAAACCCGTACCTACATGTACCTAAACCCCAGATCTGTTTTGCGTTTCCACCGCAGATAGTACGCTTAAATGAAGGTTGTTACCGGATGGTAATAACCACGTCAATCACGTAAGTAGCATGACATCTTATCTGGCACGACACAGTAAACAAAGGAACACAAGAACACAATGGAGGACATTGAGTGTTTAGTGGTCTTTCTTCTCGGCATGTGGCTGTTTATTACATCAAGGAGACAAGCTTTGTTTGAGAATATGAGAAAATTGAGAAAATGGCAGGTTTGTGCATTGAGTCCTTTGTCGTGCAAGATTCTGTTGACCAATCAACGGACTGCAGTGTTTCCAGCTTTACCTTTAAGTACCGGGTCAGTGTGCTAGGTACCTCAACATAGGGTAACGAAAAAAATGGGACAGAATGGAGGGGGTCTATTGGTACCATCCACAACTTTTGCCAATGGAAACATGAAAATAACCTTTCTAATGTGTGACGAACTGAACTGAACTGAACTGAACTGGGCTGCTTGGTTGGCTAAAGAGGGTGAACGTACCGAATGCCTTAATGGGTGTGAACCTGTGCATGTGTTCGCAGCGCTGTTGGAGAAGTCCATAAAAAAACCATTGATTTTATAACAATATGTGAAAGTTATTTTCATTTATCTTATTTGTTTTATGAGTGTTCACACGATGCTGACATGAGAGAAATGTAGCACCTCGCTTCCTCCCTCACTCGCTCTCCCTCTGTTTGTTTCTGGTTTATGTTAGTGTTTGGTGTGTGGCTCTCTGCCTGCTGTAGTTCCTATAGTGTAGCCTACAGCCGCTCCAGCCTCCATTATCAGTTTCCTTCCGACTGTTAACCCCTTAATGGGCCACCACCGCGGCCTGCGCGCTACCCCTTTTCGTTACTGCCATTTTCCTTTTAACCCTTTCACGAACAAAGCCAATCTCTCCCTTCTCTTTCTTTGAGAGTCCATTTTCGATCAGTCGTTTCCGCTCCCCAGCCTCCTCTTCTTCTCTGTCAGACTGGGAAGGAGAAAAAAAAGGCTTTTTAAAATAGAATCAATTTACACTAAAGGGCCCAGGGGGCATTAGAAAACTGCAGCACTTAATTTCATAACCAAAGAAAAAAAAAGTCACAGCTGGAGGCTGTTAGCACAATTCCCAGAACTTTTTATCATGTGAGACGTAATAGACTAGCATGAAAGACAGCCACTCTTGAGAGTAGTACAGTACAGTGTGGGGTCTGGTTATGCTTCACCTACCTGAAAACAAGATTACGTGCGGTGCAGGAAAGTACAGTAGGTATGTGCGTGTGTTACATTTGGTCTGGAAGCGTCTGTGGGTGAATGCAAATGTGCTGCTTTTCCAACTGGCCTTTGTTTCACTTCACCAGAGAAAAGAGGGGTTCAGAGCCAGATAAGGATATTCAATTAGCTCGAGTCTATGAAAGACCGCTGCACCAGTCAGAGCATGCTGGAGCCGGGTGACATATGGTAAGGGCTCTCTGTTCGAGTGAAGGAGCAATGAAACCTGATATCTTCTCATTTCATCTTGTCAGTGTTTTAGTAATTTTCCCATTGGAATGTCAAACACACATACTGTCTGCTTCAGTAGGTGTCATTTTTTCCCTGTTTTCTCAACGGGAAAGTCTCATCTTAGAAATAAAAATGAAAGATAACGAGAATACGGGGAATAAAACTGAACGTTTTCAGATTAACACAGTTTGAGATTAAACTTTTTTTCATTGGTGTTCATTCTCCATGGAAAACTGCACACAGTTGCAGTGAAAAACCTGTTTATGTCATTCATCAGTATTTAAAATTGATAGATTCTTAGACATTGGTTAGGATTCACTTTGACCCTGAAATGCTAAAAAATGAATTCCCCTGATTCCCCATCACTCTTTCTCTCTTGTCCTCTAGCTTCTCCTGTTGGCTCGTGTCCTCCTCCCGTCATAAATCTCGAGCAGGACGTTTCCAGGCAACTCTCCAGTCAATCTTTACTGAGTTTGTTGCGCTATCGATCTGTCCTGTGCTATAGGTTGTCCTGGCTTCTTTCTCCGCTATTGATGTTTTTGCCTCGGGGAAAGAAAGAAACTGCCTCAGCCTGAATTTACAGAGGGCTCGTTTTCAAATGACTTACAGTCACCTCGCAATGAAAATAGAAATTGTCAGGCAGTGGCATTTATACATTGATACTGTTGTTGGCTCTTGCAGTAGCGAATGCAGTTTGATAAGAAGTAAGAATTGTGGGATTGTGGTGTGGGTTATGGGGCACTTAAGGGTGATAATCTCTGGGAGGAATATACGGCCACTGTGGTCCAGTTGGGATGTCATATACCCGCCAGGGGAACTGTCACCTAATGAAGATGGTTTAGTCTTCAGGGTCCACATAGACTAAGCTATATTTCAAGCTTTTGTGGTTTGCCGTGTTTGTGTGCGTCTTCTGTCCCTGACCACATGCATTATTGGTCGTTTTGATACGTGGGAAGCGGTATTGGTATGGGAGGCCATTTAGGTCATAAATCATACTTGTTCTCACACATAAGGCATCATAATGTTACATAATGTTACACTATACCCTCCCTCACAGTACTATGCCCTCCCACATGTGCAGTCACAAACTACTACATATACTCTCTTTTCTCTAACACACAACCATACGCATACTCATGTTAGACATAATAGTATACGTATGAGAGGATAATTGCACACGTGAGTGACAATGGAGGGTATCAACGTGACATTAATGTACACTGAAGTGGCTACAGTCACACCCATGCTGCTATTTGTCACACACGTTCATCACTCATAGGTTTTTGTCCTCAAACACAGACAATTACACTCTTTCTCATATACTACTGTTTCTTTCACACACATCATCATCACTTCTCACACAATGATTCTCTCTTCAACAGGTTATCACACTCACCCACAGTTATAGTATCTCATATATACATTTTCATATACATTATCATTTTCTCTCACACACCTTTTGTTCTGTTTCACACATTGCACACTATCATAATACCTCACATTTATTTACACTAACTCACATGCACAACTATTCTACTATTCACTCCTGCATACGCTATCATCTCTTTTAGACGGGCTCGCTCTCTCATAAACAATGTCCTCTCTCATGCACACTTCCAAACCCGTCATCTGCGATTTATATGCACATGTTACTAATTTGTAAATGTGATTTGCATTCCCTGGAAACACTTTATTCAAATGCAGGAAATAGTGTGATGTTTTTTATTCTGCACTGAAATGAGGAGGAGGTTGTGGTGGACAGTTCAGTGTACAAAGCATGTATCTTCGATTCTTGGAAGCCCGGCTTTGCATCCCCTCTCATGCTCCAGGTCAATGTTGACTTCCTAATCTTAAACAAGTCTTAAACTTAGTTGCCTAACCTCAACCATACTTTAACCATACCATAACCACAATGTTTCCCAACCCTAAAAACCTTGATCATACTTCAGGTACCAGAAGGGAAAACAAATGCTAAGTATGAATGTGTCTCCAAAAAAAGTTTGCTGATACTAAAAATATAACCTTTTTATCAATATGTTGTAAGGCTGTCACTTTTTCTTCAAAATTCAGATGTTCATCATTGAAAAAAGAAATTATTAATTCAATATTCATTTAATGACCTTACAGAATTCAACATTATATATGTACATATACTGTAAGTGCCACAGGCTGTGCCGTGTACTCCAGCAAGGGGTGTTCGTAAAATGCACTCTCACTCTGATGTACTGCATGCCCTGTTGCCCGATCAGTAAACTAGACAGTTGTTGCTCTCTTTGTTAATGCAAAATGCATAAAACATTCTGGATTTGACACTATTGATGTAAAAATTCTGAATAAAGTCTGTTTGGTGCGTTATAAAGATGAAATCCGGCTAAACTGTTAGCTTGTCACTCAATTGAGGCTTCTGAGGTGCCACAGATGAACCAAGTAATGTCAATTCTACAACATAGTTTAGGGTTAAGCTTAGTGGGTTGCGTTCAAATTAATTAATTAGTAATAATTAGTTAATTAAATGATACAAATGTTAGCTTTCATCCATTTTAACTTGATTTACTTAAAAAATGACAGTCCTAATTTGTTGATACATTTCTACCAAAATGTATTTAGTAAATGCAAAATTATTGATTATTGTATGTGAGCGTAATTCTTTTGAGGAACGGTTGCTTGTCTTACATAACCCACTCTGAAGGGTTTAGATTACGTGTGTCTCTCAGAATGAGTGTTTATAGAAGACTACAGTGGTGTTAGTATGAGAGGGATTTCCGGCCTAAACCTCCTCTCATAAGACTTGCTTTGTGTGGGAATGTGTCAAGGACTGGGTCTGCCTCTTTATGACGGGGTTATCAGCACAAATCTGGCATCAATCAAGCAATCAGCCATAATGGGAGTCTATGGGGGCGAATGGGGCAATACTGTTGATTAGCTAAAATAAAGAGGACGCTTTGGAGAGCTGATTAGTGCAACGTTGAAATGCTCTTCTAGTCCCATTTCCATGTACAATGTCAAACCTCAAGGAGCAGGTTTTATGGAGGCATTCACACATCAACATCAACACTGAGATTATCGGATGTGAGATATTTAGCAGACATTATATTGCACCCATCTAACCTGGAATAGGCTCTTTTTCAGTTCCAATGACAAGTAAAGTGCAGTTTAATATTGTCAAGGAAAAAAGAGCTTACACCAGCCTTTTATTGTTTAGATTTTAAGAACTATCATTTTCTCACATTTTCACATATGTATACATATATATATATATATGTATACTGCAGTATATATACAGTACAAATACTGTATATATAAATACATATATTATATAAAGCAAAACATTTCAGTATTTTTAAAGTAACTTTTTACGGTCGAGGAAATTAAACTAAACTAAAAGTGCAAATGCTGTATGATTAAACCAATAATAATTAGAACAGCAGGCTGGTCAGCATAAAAATCCACCGCTGTTCGAAAAACTGGTTAATTCCAAAAGAAATTTAAAGCCATTTTAATTGAATGGTCTAAACCTTTTCTTATTACTTTCTTTTTTTCTTTGTATCTACACTCTGCTCACGCTCACACACCTGCTGGGCCTCTTCCACTGTTGTGTCATTTATGGGTGGTTTTTACCACTTGTGAGTGCAAACAAACTCACTGAGCTTTGAGTGGCCCTGCTGGCCATTTTCCAAGTTATATGTCTTCCTCTGGGTAACCATCTTTGGTTAAGTGACATTTATTAGTTTCCGGAATATTCTGCAATACTGAGTGCTGTGGATGCCTTCACGTAATACCCACATTTTGAAAACACT
This sequence comes from Oplegnathus fasciatus, assembly GCA_003416845.1. Taxonomy (NCBI): domain Eukaryota; kingdom Metazoa; phylum Chordata; class Actinopteri; order Centrarchiformes; family Oplegnathidae; genus Oplegnathus; species Oplegnathus fasciatus. The sequence goes on along the minus strand of NTHP01000393.1, from coordinate 427,921 downwards.
TTTGCTTCATTAGAAAGCACAACAATAAAAAGCACAACAGTAATCCAAGGATGATGTCAAGATATTGATGCAGGTCCGTTTTTGTCAAAGGTTTGCCTGTGGTGGAGTTATTGTTTAATGGGTTTAATGGGTGTGTTGTGTATTTCAGAGCCCTTCTTTCTGATTATTACAAGTCAGGGGCTGACACTTCAGACAGAATTGAGACAACTGTGCTCCCCAACACCTCCATCCCCCATGGGGGTAGTAAACAGGATGTATAATGTTGCCATGGCGTCAGTTAGCTCACAATTTCATCATCATTCAGATGCCAAATTAGCTATTAGCAGTTCCTGTTTGCAGTGTACCCACGGATGTCCAGGCAACTACCACTGAATTACTTTGCTACAGAAGAAAACTTAAAAACATGATGATTCTTAGGCAAGTTCTGGAGTTAAAAGGAACGTCTTTTTTCTCTGATTTCTAAGCGGATTTATAGTGTATCACATTATTGCCCCGATCCATGAATCAAGTTTCTAACAACGCCCTCCTTTAATTTGCTGGAAATTGAAATTGTTCCTAATGAGGCAGTGGGTGTCTCACAGGGAAAGTAACCCCCCATCAGTTCTAACCCCAATCTCCCTAGGACCTAGTTTATAAGGCACACACTCACACGAGTACACATGGAGTAACCTTGTTGGGTCCTAATTATAATAGCATTGTGTCTCTGTTGAACACAGCGCGTTATTAGTCCTAACAATAACACATTCCCACAGGCATGTACCTGTGTCCGTTCTCTCCATGGAGGCTTTGTCTTGTTTTTGGATACTTTTTTGTTGTTAATCTCTGAGAGGAGAGCACGAGAGCGAGAGAAAAGGGGAGAGAGAGAGAGAGGCTGAGCTTAGCTAAAGGCCAATAAATGTCCCTGTTACCAAACTACCATCATTTCTAACTGTGTGTTGTGTTGTGTGGACAGCGAAATCTACAGAAAGTCATTCTGCAACAGAATTAAATCTGACAGTTTTCCATTGATAATACACATCTATAGTAGCTGTTGTATGTAGCCACAACCCTGCATTTAGCATGCACTATTTACTTGTTTTGAAAGGAGAGTCCTCCTCAGTTTTTTAATCTAATGTGCACATGTTAGTAATATTGTGCTCCTACTTCTGTGTGGCTTGTCCTTCTGTTTTATTACTGTATATTTTTACCACTGTAAGATACACAAAACCCAAACTAATTATGGCCACATCGTGTTTCAGATGATTCATAGTTGGAGTGACTGTGATCTTTGAATGATGCCAACATTAAACTAAACAGTAAAACAATCTGATCTTGTTTCTGCTGTGAGTTAATGCTATTGCAACATATTTTAACTCTAGTTCTTTGCTTCAGTAAAGGTTATAGCATCCCTCAGGCGACTGCAGTGCTGAACTTGATTTTTTTTAAGTATTGTCACAATTTATTGTGTGTAGATTTTATTGTTGCCTTTTATTCTCTTGCAGACTTGCTGTGTTGGGTCCTCCCCCTGGGGATTCCATCAAGGCCACTGATAGTAATAGACATTACATTGCAGACCCCTACCAGCAACTAATGACTCACTAAATGACGATGAGCATTAAAGCTGGCTTTAGTGTTCGAGGTGGTGGTCATGGCAGTTGGGGTTATGCAGCTTCCATTACAGAGGTTTAATTTGGTTACGCCCACAAGACCTCAGTACTCAAAGGTCAATTCAAAACCATCCTTGACCAGGCCAATACCAAGAATCATTAGTTCAAAGCACAGGACTTCAACACCTGAAATCGGGGTTTGTGTCCCGTGTCACGTGTGTTTCTAGATTTAGGCTACCAAAACACTTGGTTAAGCCGAAGGAAAGATTGTGGTTTTAGTTAAATATCGAAAAAGTCATTGTGGCCTGTCTCATGCTTCAAGTCAGTGTTGACATTTTCAAGACTTAACAATCTTTCCCTAACCTTATCCAAGTGCTCTGAGTTGTCTAAACATAACTGTTTTAATCATTCATTAGGTGCCAGGAGCAGATATTGTAGGGAGAGCAAATTAAATGCATTGATGTGAATGTTTTGCAGAGATAGTGAGTTTTGAGTTTTGTGCTGGGAGTGAACAGTTGGCTGTTATGTTCGATATAACTGTTTCTTCACTTTTGTAGAAAAAACACATTTGCTAATTAGTATTATTTGTATCTGATTATGCAGACACAAGGTAGTAATACAAACAACTCACCCTGAAATAAGTGGAGTCAGAAACTAATACGACATTTTTTCATTTTAAAAACTCGGTTAACAGTCTTACCTTGCGTGATTTTCCCACCTGTTGCGTCAAATCCGAAATGCTTCCACGCATTACTTCTCAGATTGTTTGGTGTCATGATTATCCGTTCAGCGGGCCTTGCTAGTAGCCATTTTGGGCTTATACACTGAATTTTGAATTCAGACACATCACTAGAAATCAAATATACATTTTTTGCCCACATCACATCACAATATCAATTTTAAATCAATCTACAGTGGCTGTATTATAGAGCGATCTGTTGCAGCATTACTGATGTTACACACTGAACATGTACAATATGCACAATCAGACATGAGTGGACGTGGGACCGGAAAGGTTTGAATAAATGTATGAGGTGAAAAAACACCCTTGGCAATGTGCATTTTCATACACTCAAACACACATATTCCGGTCATGTCCCACACACATATGAGCTGCTCACTTCGATGCACATCGAGCAAGTTGTCCACACACTTCGCCAGACGTGTGAAGTCAGCTTGAGAATATTCTGAGAAAACTCTTTGAACATCGGCCGCCTCTTCAATCCCTAGGACTGTCGTTGCCTTTGTGAAACACTTACAGCGGCTTCAACTTATCCCACAGAAGGTCAGAAGCAGCCATTATTTAACAGCAGACATCCCTACAGAGATATAAGGACATGAAGTATAGGGTGATAAGATTTGGCACACAGAGCCTCAACCTTTCTACTACTGCCAGGAAATAGCATTTCTACTTAGGTGAGACATTTTAATTTATGGTGTTGTTGCTGAGATATGTGCGCCTTTGCTATTCATTTTTGAACATTAGATGCTCTAACAAGATCACATTAAATATATATTGTTTATTTCACCGCAGCACACAGAGAGCTGTGTTGGAGGGTTTTCCTTTCTGGATGCAGGGCTGCAGATTCTGGTTTTTCTCTGTTTTTACCAGCGCTAAGTAATGATCCACATGCTGGTCAGGGATGGACGGAGGAGCCCTGATGCCTGCTGGCCTGTCAGAGAAATGTGACAGCGTCCAGTGTGCAGGGACAAACTGGAGAGTGTAGCCTGCAGCTCTCAATCACTCCAGGGGCTGGCAGAGACACCCACAGAGAGCTGTCTTCCCTCTCTTTCATTTATCTCTTTCTCTTTCACCCTCTCTATCTTTCATGTTTCCTCAATTTCCAGACCTCTGCCTTATTTTGTCGCTCTTCCCTCCTCTTCCCTCCCTTTCGTGTTCCTCCTTTCATGTCAGCCTTGTCAGCGTCAGTCCGCCGTTCACAGATTGTACGCACTCACATACACGTGGATCTTCTCAAACAATCCCTCCTCGTGCTTGTTTCGTTGCTGCACACTGTCTGCGTCAATATCCGACCTAATCCAGTGCCTGGCTGAGGCTCAGCTTGTTCAGCTAGTACACATATGCACACATCCACCCGCCCACCCACACACACACACACACGCACACACACACACACACACACACACGTAATTAAACAGACTGGCACCCACATGCTCAAACTCACAAACACACACTTGATTTTATAATGCACAAATCCATTTTTAGGGTCTATAAGCCTTCAACACTGCAGCACAGTAGCCCCATACAACACTAAAGAATGAGGATTTTCTATTAGATTGGAGCCGGCTGGAGAGAGAGACAGAGAGAGAGAGAGAGAGAGAGAGAGAGAGGAGCGAGGCAGAGAGTTGCCTTCATTTAAACTGTTCTGCACTGAGGCTTTTCAATTTGATTATGAGGCTCCATTTCATAGAGCCTGGATGCTGCGTGCCATTCAGAATGAAATTGAGCCGTCGGTCGGCTGGACAAGCAGCCTCCCCGCGTCTCCTCCGCGGGGGCATCAGGGGACGACAAGGGCGATGCTGGCCTGCTGTGCCCTTTAGCCACACTGTTTAGTCGGGTTGCAGGGGAAATGCGAAAAGCGACGGAGCTTGGGTTGCTGGCCAAGTGGGCGAGAGTATGGGATTGATTGAGTGCTTTGAGGTTTTGGAATGTGATGTGAGGAGTCCTGCTGCAAAAGTCTGTGAAGGAGTTTTACAGAGGAAAAAGTCAGGCACACATCTTGGTGTTTTGTAAGATGTGTCTCTCTGATATTCTCTCTCTTATTTTTCCTCTTTCCGCCAGCACTAAATCTTTCCCTGATGTGTAGAAAACGCAGAAATGTCAGTGTTAACACAAAACGACAGATGGGACGATTGCCCAAATTTGGGTCAGTGCTGACCTGGTTCAGTGACTGATGATCACCAGAAACAGGTAACTAAAGCTGAGGATGTAACAGCAGCCCTGCTCTCTTGGTGTCCATCATCAATCCTGTTCATTTACGTTATTGGAACAACACTTCCTGGGACGTTCTCCTTTTACATCTCGGGCTCTTGCGTGGCCCCATGACTGTCACAACATGGCCATTTTACTCTGATCCATCGGCATGTAATTGGTCATCGGAAACCAAATTAGGGGTGCATTTTGTGTCTCATTTTTCAGTGTTTCTGTTCACAATATACAGAAATGTTTTTATCGTTTTCATTATCTTTGTTTTTTTATACTTGTTGCCATACCCCCTCTCTAACTTGATGAAGGGAGGGACCAATACAATTTTTTTTTAGGTTGGAGGAATTTATTATGTGTGTTCAGTTTGAAATTCCAAGGCACAAATCAATACATGCCCGTGCAGGGAGTGGTGTGTTTGTCCAGTCTGGAGCAGGAAGGATTCGTGTCTTAGAGTCGGAGAAAACAGTCAATCATTTATTGTGCACTCACACTTGTCGGAGTTCAGAGTTCACTCTCCTCTATGAATCCACACCTTGAACCAATACAAACAGTGATTTTTGGTTTTGTCACGACTTTCCGGTGTGTCACAACCTGTGTAAATTTATATTACACCACCAAGCGTGTCGTAAATGCCATGCAGCTTGGTTCACTGTCAGTTGTGAGATGTAAATGTAAAACATAAAACAAAATAACGCCTCAATTTCACAATGATCTTCCTCAAGTTCTGTATTTATCAAATGTCTTAGAGTAAGAGATCAGTCATAACTGCACCAACACTCTCAGAGCGATGCTTATTTGGTCTTACTTTTAAGCAGAGAAATGAAAGACGTTAAAGCCTTTAAAGAAAGCAGCTCCTAATTTGGGACACAACTATACAGTCTGTTTGGTGGTTCGATCCTTGTGCAAGAACCATGAATTGCTCTTGATGTGTGTGAGGGAGAAATGTGAGTCACTTAACAGTCTACAGTCAAAAGTAGTTTCTAATTCTCCAATACTGTGGTAAGAAAATAGTGAGATAAACAGTAAAAATACACTCATGTCCCATAAATGCACAAAACAATATAAGCAACGTTTTCTACAAACATGCACAACCTTTGTTTCAGATAGTTGTCTTGGATTTTTTCTCAGATATTATAGTCCTGGACCCGTATTTACATATCAAGCATCTCAGAACCACTCTGAAAGTTTGACTGGGACTAAAAATACTCCGAGCTCAGAGCAGAACTTCAGAGTTATTTACTTCCTACACAAAAGCAAGAAATTGTCTTTTGACAATGAATGACATCATGTTGTGACTCAAAACCAAAGGAATAATGATGTTTTGTAGTTGCTCGGTACATTCAAAAGACTGGCAGGCTGATGTACTGTAGAGCTTGATGCAAGAAAAAAGCAAGCTATTTATGTATTGGTAAAGACTTTAAGAATATTTACCAAAACCTATTCAAATAACCTTCTAAAATGACCTGTTTGATTGCTTACACCAGCTGAGTTCAATCACAATAACAATATTTCCATGATGATTTAACAGTGCTGGTGGTCTTCTAATGCTGAAAAAATCCAAGGAGCATCAAAACTTTTGTAATTTTGTGTGGCAGTGAAATAATTAAATATGTAGGTATACTAATCCTTGTTGCTGCATCTTGTTGTTACCAATACGTTTTAACCTTTGGCGAAATGGACACACTCAGTAACGAGACATTTAATCCATGCAGCATCTTTAGGGAACTTGCTGTTATTTTGATTTGTTGAACTGAAATGAAATTTGCTAAATTCAGCACTTCCTGTTCTATTTTTATCCTCAAATAAAGAACAGCACCTCAACCGCTATTGCCATATCAGCATCTATTTCTGCAGTGTTTCCTGTCATTCAGACCTAAAGTTCACTTACTCCACAGTCTTCAAAAGTGTAGAGGGGTCCTAATGGCACAGATTAAAAAGCAATTTAATACAGAAAAGGGGATTAGAAACACTATGGGCTGCACTAATCCTTAACCTTTAGTCCTGTTCTCATGGAGCCACAATATGCGCAAGACGATAGCATCACAAGACTGGAGTTAGTAAATTTCCATTAGGGCCGCCCGTCTTTATTCCCACCAGCACATTTAAAGGCATTAGGCATGCTTTGTCAAGGCTAATAAAAAGGGCCAGCAGTGCTATCACACACCCCCGACTTGTTTCGGAAAAAGCACTGTTCCATGTGAAGTTTTCATAACCCATTATGATAATCTACCCGAGTCTCTGAAGGGCAGGGGATAGACAGGCAGATAGATGCTTCTGGGGTGACTGCTCTACAGCCTCTGCATGGATAGAACATTTTCTGTCTGCATAACCGGGACAGAAACTCAGTCCTATCTGCCAAGAAGAGCAGAAATGATAGACGACTCAATGCGAGAGGAGAAGAGTCTGCATGGCGTCGGGTCAGAGAAGAAAAATAGGAATTTTTTGTGCATGTGATAAAGAAGTAAAAAAATAAGTTTAATGTAGTCTTTCCTATCTCGTGCAAATGGGAAATTATAGACACAATATACAATTTATTGTGATGTTTATGTGAATAAATGCATGCATCACTGTGTTTTTCAACTTGCCCTTAAACTGCCCTTAACCTCCACAGACACTATGTACAGTTACAGTACACATTATCCTTTGAGTTTCAATAGAAATGGTCTCCCTTGTTTTGCTCTTAAAATCTCACATTTGGTCTCCACGGTACGCCAGATTTGAGAGGGTCCACATTTCTTCTTCTCCGTTTTTTCTTTTGGGGCAACACGCTTCTAATCTCTGCAGGGGAAGAGTGTTTCTCTGATAGGAAACAGGGTCACGCCGAGCATCAATCATTCATATCTAAATTTGTGCAGCGCAAAGATTCAATTTTCTGCACTTTGTAGGGTCCACTATTGGTTATACGATTTTATTTATACATCAGAGTCCATTCATTATTTATTTGTTTTTGAGCCGTCCAATTTTGATGGCATTTTGTTCAGGGGAAAGCTGCTACGCATGAAACATACTGTCAAATAAAGGGAGTGTTCAACGGTTGTTGATTATTGTGTTTTTTCAACACTTACTAAGACAGGCTTAAACTTTTCTTAATGAACAACCACGTCTCTGTTACCAGCTCTCAGTATATGTTGCTCAAGAAAGAAGAACTTTGAGTATTTGGGATTTTGAAACAAGAACTGTTGATATTTTGGTTCATACTGTATGTTTGGCCACATGTCCTGCTGAGCACTAAATCTGTCTGCTTTTATAACCAAAATTGTTTTGCAAGATCCATCCCTCTTTCTGCCCTCTCCAGAGCCACAGAGATGTAACTCCCACATCAATGCTCTATTTAAAGTCCAAACCTGTGTGTGTCTCTTCAACCTACTCTCAGTTTTTACACCCTTGTTGTTGTGATAGTATTGTATTTATCACTGTTCTTCCTGTTCACAGGCCACTACTGAGCAGAAGAAGCTGAGCCATGCTGGATCCAAGCCCTCCCTCTCCGAGAGCAGTGGCCGACTCCCTCAGATAGCCATGAACACCTGCAAGTACAATGGCGGAGTGGTGAGACCACTAGTGGGCAGCCTGGCGTCCTCGTCGCGCCGCAACCTCGCGGAGCTCGACTCGGAGACGCAGCCCTTGCAGACCCTGCACAGCTCTGGCCTGGAGGTGGTGGTGTCCAAGGGCAACGGCGGCGAAGACCCCAGCAAGGCGTCCAACGAGAGCTTGGTCAGGGAGGGCAGTGGGCGTGGCGGAGGCAGGGCGCCGCAGAAGAAGAACAGGGACATTGGCTACAAGCTCGGCCACCGGAGGGCACTGTTTGAGAAGCGGAAGCGGCTCAGCGACTACGCACTCATCTTCGGGATGTTTGGGATTGTTGTCATGGTGACAGAGACGGAACTGTCATGGGGGGTTTACACTAAGGTAGGTCGTGCATGTGTGTGATGCATGAGTGGGAGCTTTGTGTGTTGTCACTGCTATTGTTAAGTTTTGATTTGTGTGGGGTTGGCAGCTGTCAGATTCATGAAGAGTGATTATTAGCACAGACACTGACATACATTATTTAACAAAGGTGATGGGAATATTGCACAAATACAAATAAAAAGGAGTGTCATGTGATCTGTACTATGACTAACAGTTTATTGATTAGACAAAATCTCAGATTTTCAATTTTTTTTTATTCAGTAATTTCTTGACTATAGGCCTGCTTTTGTTGTTTTTTCTGAAATATCCACTTTTTCATTATATGGATCAGATCAGAGTTTAGCCAAAGGATTGGTTCCACTACTGGTGCCATTGTGGCTGTCTGTCATGCCCTGTGAGCCAGCATCTAAAATCACTACCTCATGGCAGGAAAGGGAGATGAAGAGAGGGATAGCAGAGGAAAGGGGATGAAGAGAGCAAGACATATAGAGATTTAGACAGAGAGAGAGATAGGAAAAGGTCAATAGGAATAAAAGATGGGAATGAAGTTCCAGATGCTTTGAACTGCATCTTTTACTTTTAGCAGATCAGAATGGAGACGATGCAGCACGCTTTAGGACTCTTGAGCAAGGTCACTGGCAAGGCAGTTTGGGGTTCAGGGTCATGGTGACTAGGTTACAACCCCTTGACCTGTTATTGTCCTTCTGTATCAGCCAATCAGTTCTGCTGTGTCAGGGTATTTTGGGAAGACTATCGTTCGCTCAATGCACTCAGAGCAGGGCTGTTTACTTGGGAGCTGACATTGCAGTGCACTGCAGTATATAATAGGTCACAGTGTCTTTCATCTCTGGAAATAAGACCATCTCTTTAACAATACAATCCGTATGTGAGTAAAAACTGAACAGGACTGAAGAGTTTAAAGGTGGTTTTGCATGTTTAAGCCCATTAACTACAGATTGTGTATATTTAAGCATCATTGACCACCTGGGGTCCAAACCCCACATGAAAAACATCACAGACGTTTGACGTATTATAGCGTTATAAAGTTGACATGGCTAATGTCTTAGTAGTTGTCTATTTACACATCCAGCATTAGCATTAAAAGTAGGCTACTCTACGCTGTTTTTAACTGGTTATGAAACAGTCTCAATTTAATACCGATGCCTCTGTATGACCTACATAAGCAAACGAGACCAACAGTGAGAAGAATGGCTATTTCTATAGTAGTTTCTAATAGTTATTCTTAATGTCTATTTTTCTGCGACATCAGACGAAACGGAGCTGGGGTTTGTTCTGGCTGAATTCAAGTTGCTTCAGCCGCTGACTGAAGGTCCGTCTCCGAAGCTGCTGCCCGCTCTCCTCCCGGAGAAGTAGTCTCCTTGCAGCGGGGAGTGAAGCAGGGGGAACATGTAACCTAACGTGAGGAGAAACACTACTGCCTTTGTCCACAGAGATTGCCAAAATCAACACAAAATGAAAAGTTCCACAGAGTTGCTTTAATTTGGAGTCATGTTTTTGGCAACCTGATGAAATTAAGTCCAGTCTTGTTTTAGCTCTGTTTTGGTCTTCACCAACTTGCTAGAAATATATGCTACACTATATTCACCGGCTAGTTGCTAACTTTATATGTTCACTGGCTAGTCACTAACTTTGTGGCTCTGCAGTGCTGGATATGTAGTGTACAGTGGGTTTATCAGAGCTTATCTCTGAAAACAGCTACCTGTTGTGGCTAGAAACTATGCTGGTGAAAAAGCAAAAGACCAAACAAAAAAGTTGCAGGCTGTACAACCAAAACAAAAACTGAAAGACACTTTTCACTTTTATTGTGCAGCTTTAACATTACTGCAGACTATTGTATAAAGAAAAACACAATATTTTGCATTTATTCTCTACTTTTGAGGCAGCCATTGGTTTCCATTTATTTCACAATGTAATAAAATGGATTTTGTGATAAATAATCTTTTAAGGCTGTTCGAAAGAAGAAGGTCTAACAACAACTGGGACAAGTTGTTTTATAATACAGAATTAGTTGATACTACAGTGGGTGATGGTGATGCTAATTCTTTGCAAACCACCAAGTTTGTCGAGTTTCAGTGTCTTTATCGCAGATTCCAATTGTAGGGAAAGGGGCTTTCAGCACTTCCTTTTTTGATTGTACAACGCCTTTAAGGTGAATATTTTGTCACCTTTGTTTTGCTGTCAAAGTTACATTATTGTCACATGAAGCTGTAGCTGTGAGATGGGGCCATTTCCTAAACTCTGGTGCTGTCAAGGATGCTTTGGCATCCAAAGTCTGTCAAAATCTTTTATTATATGATCTATACTGTCAAAAACGTTGTATGTCAGCTGACTGGTACAAAACTCAAATGTAGTCGGCGTAGTTTGAAAAGTCATCAGCATTAAAGTACATTTGTAGGTAATGGGCTAAAACATACAAAACCACTGGTATATTCTTTTCTAGTTGTGTCTGTTTGATTTATTAGAATTTTTTAATGTGTTTTTGATTACACATAGGTCAGTGTGAGTGTGTGTGTCTGTACGATATAGTAAGCAGTGTGCTAATCTATAGGGTGATTTATGGGGTTTTAAGAAAGTCAATAGGTTTGTCTGTGACTGTTACTGAATGGGGTTCAGTCCATTCATCAAGCTGACCTCAGCTGAAATGGAAATGACCTCCCATCTCTGAGTGGCACAGCACCCACCCACATCCACACATACACACACACACATCAGACAGGTAGCATGTGCTGCGGATGGTCCATTTTCCATCTCACGTCACATCACACAGCAGACACTTGAGGCTCAGCCAAGGTTTTCTGAGCCCTGAAGGAGGGAAACACGTTAAGAGGCAGTGAGCACTGGGACTGAAAAATCCTTGAACCTCTGGCAGGTGGATTAATTGGTTTACTCAATGTTATTTCACCAGGGACTTCTCAAAACAATTTCAGACATTAGAATGTCTTGAGAACATGTCGCCGACCTGAGGGGCAAAGCAATCTAGTTGATAGCTAAAAATACATTCTGTAATATGGACCACCGAAGGACAGAGTAATATTGAGCAGCTCTCACTGTCATCACACTGACGATTATGAACGATATTTCCACTTGTTGTTTTTGTCATTTGTTGTCGGTGTCGTTATTATAATAACAACCCTAGGATCATTAGCCTGCTGCAGAGCAGCATTTTTACACCATGGCTGTTAAATTGATTTATCAAACGGCATTTTACCAACATAGAGGGGGGGGACTTCTCAGGTTCTCATTTCCTAGATCTATGGCGCCCATGTACACACACACACACACACACACACACACGCACACACACACAACACTGCAGCACTAGCATCCAGCTGGCCTATTTATCACCACTGTGGTGGCCCCCCTACTAATGCTAGCTTTGCCTTTTCTGCACCTACCATTAAATGGAAAGTCCCCCTGTTAGTGCTGGGCTTTGATTAATTGGTAGTTTAGATGGTGGGGAACAGCATCCATAGATAATATCAGGCTGCACCTACACCTGCAGCTGCATTGTTTAGCAACATCCTGGCTGCCCTGTGTGTGTGTGTGTGTGTGTGTAAAACCCCATTATCTGGTCTCAGTTAGACTTTTAAGCTAATAAGTACTGTGTGTGTGTGTGTGTGTCCTCTTCTGTGTGTGTGTAGCTGTATATACTGTTTGTGCAGTGTGTTTATGTGGGGACATTTGTGCTGCTCATCTCAGCCAACATTAGAAGCATTTGTGTTCAGTGTAACAGCATTTCCAGATTTGAATTACTAAGTTACAGTAAATATGCTCAGCTTTCACTTGAATCTTCCTCATCCTCATTTCACCTTGTTGCTAAGCAGTAACATACAACTCAGAAATCATTGGTTGTGTAGTGATAAGCCACTATTGCCATCTATTGAGGCTAAATATAGACAAGAAGCACTTCTACAATGAATACAAGGAGTAGTTTTTCTTGTTATTCCTATATGTAAGTTGAGATTGTGTATTGTGATTAAAAATGTCTTCACTGCTAATGTGGCTATTTCTAACATCTCTTTTCCTGTCTTTTTCTCTCACCATAGGAATCTTCATACTCATTTGCACTGAAATGCCTTATCAGCCTTTCCACTGTTATATTGCTTGGTCTTATAATAATGTACCATGCCCGGGAAATCCAGGTGAGTCTACCACAGAAAAAGTAACATGATTTTATTCATTATTCCAGCAGCATTTGGTTTTAGTGTTGTGAAGATGATGATGATGATGATGACAATTTCTGATTTGGCAATTAGGCTTGGCTAAAAAAGTTAACAAAAAAAAATATTGAAATACTGTTGTTATTGTGCTAAAGAGTAATTGCTATGAAAAATGAATTTATGCTGACAATAATATATACATTTGTTATATTATAAAGTATGGTATACACAAACAAATGTAAATACAATTATTTGATGAATGTGATGACACAGTAACAACATTCAGGGTAACAATTAGAAACCTATAACACATGTTTATACACAGCACCTCCTTTTTCTGTAACTTAATAGTATGAATCTGTTCATTCAGAAGTCATTATCAATAGATATGAACCTGAAACACAATGCAGTGCAACTGTAAACTAAATTTCTGATATTATTTGAGGTTTTCTTTGCAGTTTTTTATAGAATCTCAGTGTGTTTTTCTGCTTGGTTTAAAGTTACACTGAATGACATCCCATATGCAGTATATTCTGTATCAGCTTGATCTGAGCTGCATCTAACTTGTCACATTGAAATTAAATTAAATATCCAAATCTTGGATGCCACTTTTTTATGGCTACAATATTACACCAAGTTGAACATTTCTAGATGTCTTCTCCTTCATTTTCTACATACTTTGCCCTAATTCAGCATGGCTTTTTGATCTTGACTCCAATTGCAAATAGAATCTGTGGGTTTGATTTGAATAATATGTGTCTCACAATGATAAACACTTTGAATGAGTGGGGGGTTGAAAAGGATGGGAAAACTTGGAGAATATGCTGAAAAAGCAAAACAACTAAAAAAAAGCGACATATAGAAGAAAATTCTAAAACAAGTCTTCGGTGTGTGTCTGTTTCTTCAGCTGTTTATGGTCGACAATGGTGCGGACGATTGGAGGATAGCCATGACGTATGAGCGGATCTTCTTCATCGTGCTGGAGCTGCTGGTGTGTGCCATCCATCCCATCCCGGGCCAGTACGTCTTCACCTGGACGGCACGGCTGGCCTTCACGTACACGCCGTCGGTGGCCGACGCTGACGTGGACATCATCCTCTCCATCCCCATGTTCCTGAGACTCTACCTGATAGGCAGGGTCATGTTACTCCACAGCAAGCTGTTCACGGACGCTTCGTCTCGCAGCATCGGCGCCCTCAACAAGATCAACTTCAACACACGCTTTGTCATGAAGACCCTCATGACCATCTGTCCGGGAACTGTTCTGCTGGTGTTCAGTATATCCTCCTGGATCATTGCTGCATGGACTGTGCGCGTCTGCGAGAGGTAAACACAGGGTTGTGAATAATGGATGTTGCTGGCGACAAATTGAAAAACAAAATGGCTGGTGCACAATCACGCGTTGTGGATTACTAGACACCTTTCTTCCTTCACTCTCGTCTCTGTTTTTGTCCCAAGCTTCTCAGTGTTACCTTGTTTTCAGTCGCTCATCTGCACTGGTCCACAGAAATGTGTGGAATCATCAGGATAGTTTACATATAAACACTGTACACGTGTACAGGAAGGCATACACTGATACGCCTACCTACTACTACACTGTGTTTAAAAACACCCCGACATACGTTTCATTAGCTCAGCAATCGCTCCACGACTCCCCACTCCTTGTTTTTATTGCTATTTTAGATGGCTTGTCCATAATTCATGAGTGTCTAATTGTTTGTTTGCTGAATGGTTTGTTTTGGTAATGCAGAGCAGCCCCCAGGATCCCCTAACCCGTTTTCTCCCCAAAACTGCGCATCGGGCTTCGTCTCAAGGGGGCAGCAACGATTCTCACTGAAAGTGAAAGAGGCAGGGAGAAATGAAAAGCTTTTTTTCTCGTTTTGCATTTGCATAGGGAAATGAGACGTTAATGCCAGCTTTGATGTTTCAAAGTCATTTTTGCGTAGTTGGAGTGGAAGGGGGACTTGAGTAGGGTGGGTGGAGAGTGGAAGATCTATAGCAGCAGTTCTTGTCAGACCCAATATGATACTGCACACGTGCTGCACTGTAAAAGTCAAGCATCAGCTCAGACGGAGGCTTTCAGACTGCAGATGTGTCCTACTGCAGCTCACCTCGCCTGCTTTTACTAAGTACCTCCCCTCCCTTCCTTTTCCTCTCCTCTTAACTATCCC
>NTHP01000393.1:382206-399193 GCA_003416845.1 Oplegnathus fasciatus | reverse complement strand
AACAAAAAAAAAAAAAGCATCAACATTTTGCCACCGGTGTCAATAGTGGAGGGTTGTCTGTAGAGAACGTGTGAAAGAAACAGCATCTTGCACAGAATGAGCTTGGAGCTTTGTTGGCCTGGCCAGCGGTTCATAATCATCTACGATGTACTGTATAATGTTGCCCATGATTAATATAGCTGCTCTGGAGGCTATATTAACCTGCATCAACAGAACTCATCCTACACTCCTGATGGTTTTGTGATGACACAAACACACACACACACACACACACACACACACACACTGTAATGTACTGTAGTTCTAATGAGGTTGAAATGTTTGCTGTTGTTTTAATATCAGTATTTGTTTTTTTCCTTTCTTATATAAGATCAAAATGCCACATGACATTGACGACATAGACACAACACGTTGGTTGTAGAATAGAATTGTACTCATAATGCGTTACATTAATAAGTAGCGCTTTTAGCTTTTAGCCCCTGTTCTTCGACAGCCATAAGGGATGACAAAGCCGAGCAAACAGACACATGCGAGCTGAAACGGTTTCCCACAGAGATAGAGCCGTAAGCGAGCAGTCTCACTCTGCTCTGATATACTGATTTGCACATGAATAAATGCCCTTGAATGTCATCCTGTCTCATAATTTGCCGAACAGGGAAATTCTTCCTCTCACACACCCAGATGATGGCTGTGTGATGCCACCGCTAACAATGACACATTATTCACATCAGCGTTAGCAGTTCTTACGGAGCCATAATGTATTTGATTAGAGATAAAGAGGCACAATGTTGAAGGCATCACAAAACATGTCCGATGTATCATTGCGCAAGTCCTTTGAAATGTCTATGTTGCCGTATGTTCAGCAGTGTCATTAGACAGTTTATTTCTGGCAAGCTTCATCTTTTATGTGTGGCATCCACACACATACAACTCATGCAAACACACACACACACACACACACACACACACACACACACACACACACACACATTTCATTGTGCACAAAGTCACTCACAGTCACTGCACGCTTACTGAATGACCAGTGTGTATTTATGAAGTCCTACCACTGAGCTGTGTGTAGCACTGACAAAGGGCATGTCATCTTTTTCCTTTTTTAATGTCTTACTTTGGGTGGAAAGAGATGGGAATGTTTTGATTTCAAACAGATTTTTGGGGTTTTCTTGTATGGAAGCATATTGCACTCTTCCTGGAAAAATCATCATGTTTTGTAGTAATACGTTTTTGGCATTATATTGAGATTTTTTTTCCCTCTTATTTCAAAAACAAATTATTTTTGGGGTTGTAACAAGATCAACTCTCAGTATTAAGTTTCTTGTTGCAGCGAAAAATACTTTTTCCAAGTTAAAAAATGCCACTTAAAGCCTTGCACTATTATGAGAAAAAGATCTTGTTATAACAAAAAAAGACCCCGATAAAACATGATAAACAAAATGAGCCTAGTATGCTTCCGCAATTTTGCATGTTTTGGTTGGTATTGCATTGACCAAGACCAGGAATGCTTGTTTATATATATACATATATATTTCTATATATGTATACATATAGATATGTAAAGTACATATATTTATGATGCATGCAGGCTGTCCTCTCTCTTTTCAATGTCATCAGTGAGAGAGCACGCCTGATAAAAAAATGTGTTGTTCCTCCTCCTCCTTCTTTCTTCCCTATTGGCCCTCTCTGCCCCTTCATAACCCCAAACAACCTGTCTCTCTATGCTCCACTCCTGCAAACCGCCCTCCTCCCCTCTATTCCCTAATTCCCTCCGCCACTCTTCCTCGCCTCCTCCCCTTTCTCCTTTGTCCACCTCCTCCTTCCCTCCTCTTTCTGTTCCCACCTCCCTGTGCCTCCACCAGACTGCGCAGTGTGAAGATGGAGCAGAGGAAACTCAATGATCAGGCCAACACCTTGGTGGACCTGGCGAAGGTAAGTCCCCCTTTCTGATGAAACTTAAAAGTGGCTTTAATCGATATTTTGATCACATGACTACTTGTACAGTATGTGAAAGGTGTTGCTAGTGGCAAACCCACAGAGAATTATCACCAAACTCTACAGTTCCCCTCAGTTCTACAGAGCTTTTTAGCATCTTTCAACTTATTGTTTTGTATTTACAACCAGCAACTTTACGGTTTTCATTCATTCTCATCACTCTCATCAGTGACATTTCAGCGAAAAAGCCTTTGATTAACAAACTGTACACTACCTACCCAGCACCAGACGACACACATTGTCTTAACATTAAATGTAGAACAACTGTCTCATTCTTGGTATGTCCTATATAAGCTCTAAAATCACCAGTGACAATAATGGAAACAAGTCCAGGAGTCTACTGCATACCTTTCTTGTTACCAAGTGTATTTATATCTAATGACTAAAATCAAACTCAACACAGGCTAAATCCCTGTTTCCGGTAACATCTTATGGCGGTGTAAGAGTTTGATGAACCTGAACCAACCACACACTGTAAACAGTGTCCGGCTGTGAGAGGCTGAATGCAGTCATGCCTCTGCAGTTTCTGTCCTGCTGTATGGACGTCAGCTGACACACCAAAGCAGAGCAGAGAGGGGGTTCAAAGGGAGGTACATGACTGCAGCCTCATTTGATGTGGATGGCATTTGCACTCCAGTGTGTATTTTAAAAGGTTCTAAGGCCAACTCCTTTAATGTGTGTTTACTTGCCCTTACTCTGCTCGATGGTCAGATCCATCTGTGTACACCCTACAGTAGTTCAACAGCTCAATGTCTCTTTTTTAAGCCCCATGGAGAAATAACCCTTTGATTTTTGAGGTTGAAAAATGTCTGAAAAGGGCCTTAAACAGGCATAAAGTATTTTGCAAGCTCTACTGATGACCATTAAATTATGTGTCACATGAAAATTACTCTGTCAAAATATAGAATAGAATACATTATATATTTTATAACATATAAAATTGTCATAGTCTGAATACAAGAATATGCAGATACCACACACGTTAACTCCAGCCCCACTGCATCCACTGCGGAACAATAAGGCCTAAATAATAGAGACACTTTTCATTATATGAATGAGTTGTGTCAGGCATATACATAAAGCATTAAAGACCTTCTCTGGCTATAAATGGATTGGAGAAGCTGGTTGTGAAACGGTGGGAAGATAAAATCAATGCTGACTTGCTGAAACTATACGGCTCCCCTTCACACTGCTTCCTGTCATTATTTCCTTCTCTTCAGACTGAGTAAGTCAGATTTACACTGTCTACTCATGTAATTTATGATGAACTATTACATTCCCTGGCAACGTACACACACTGTATCTTCTGTAAATTTCATTTGTTGCATCTCTCCTTGTGGATATTAAGTTGTAAAGCTGATTTTTAATATTTTTTATCTTGTCTCTTCTGCCTTTGTCCTGCCCTCCTCCACTTCCTTCCCTGTCCTCCTGTTCTTGCACCTCCCGAAACACATTTACCTTCTCTCCTTCATTAGACCCAGAATGTGATGTATGACCTGGTGTCAGAGCTGCAGGAGCGCAGTGAGGAGCTGGACAAGCGCATTGGCACATTGGAGGACAAGCTGGACTCGGTGACGGGCAGCCTGCAGGCGCTGCCCTGCCTCATCTCCCAAGCCATAACCCAGCAGCAGCAGGACTTCCTGGACGGCTTTGTTCACCGCTTTCGGCCCGCCTCACTAGCCTCAGAGCGCTCTGAACGCTCTGAGCGATCCTGGACTTCCACCGCCCGTAGGCGGCGCTCTCCCTCCACAGCACCACACACCTCCTCTGATAGCGGATAACCTTGACAAACCTTCTGCAGTCACCTTCGAGCCCCACCTTTCCCCACACCAACTCGTCACCTCATTCTGTCCCATCCAAAGCTGTCCCTGTAACCGCTGGCGAGTCCATGTCTGGACTAATAATGAACCCATATCTTGACCCCTGACCTGATCCTTGCCCTTATTCTCTGTCTCCCTCCCACCCATCCCCTCTCCCTCTCCTTCCTCCCCACCCAACATCAAATCCAAAAACCAATTCCTCTGTGACTGAGCCTCTCAGCACAGGACTGGATCAGAGCTACTCCAAAAGAACAAAGAAAAGCAAACAGACTTAAATCAAGAAAAAACACAAATGCATCCAAAAAAAGAAAAAGAGAAAAAAAATTTAAAAATGACTGAAAAACCGAGATAAAGTAGAGATATGGTTTATGTTTTAGCCATTGTATGGCTGTTCAAGTTAGCTTTTTTGTAAAAGCCCTTGTATAGTTAAAAAATGACGAGTTCAGGGTCGCTGGGGTGAGAGCTGGCTATCACACCGGAGAGTCCTTAACCACGAGGGGGGAAGTTGGTCTGTGGAGCTGAGGGCTTCGGCTCACCTGCTGGCCCTCTGAGGCCATGGAGGACATCCGTCCACCCATCCGTCCGTCTATCTGTTTGTACGGTGAGGAAAACGAGACAAACCATTGGATTTCCCTTTCAAAAGACTAGTGTCATGGATTCTTTCCCATAGGTTAGGGTGAAAGCTTTAGAAGAGGCTACGCAAGCTCTGACTTCAGGTCAGTGTTTGAAAATGCGCTTAAGGGGGAGGGGAAACTGTCACACAAAAGAAGAGCAAAGGGGATGCATATGGCATTACTACTGGGTAGGAAAAATTTACACAGTTGCCAACTTCAAGGTTTCAGCTTCCTTGTTCTTACCAAGGGAAAATGAGAGCGACTATCTTTTTTAGTTACATATTGACATGTGATTTTTCAGTGCCTGAATGTATAAATAGTAGAGGGTTATTTAATTACTAATTTCAGAGCTTTTTTACGATGTTAACAGTCTGAATACAGCATTGCATTCCTTTTTCAGATACATTCCTCTCCAAAAAATTAAAGAAAATGTCTTAATGTAATGCATAACATTGCCTCCATTACACAGCAACTCTTAAATGTTTTGAAAACCTTTTTTTTTCTATTTCTACTAACACCGCGAGAAATGAAAAAGTTCAGAGAGTAAGCGAAAGTGAGACAGGCTGAGAGAATATTTGTGAGTGTGTTTGTCAGAGAAGGAGTTCACTTTTAGCTCAATGCTGCACACTCATACACACAACAATGAAATATGTAGTAGTCTACCTTTCTCACTACCACTAATTAGAGCTTCCTGTGGTCTTCAGATAATGGCATGGCTTGAGGTCTGCTGGTATATACGGCCACACAGGCACACATCACTGGTCGAACTGAGAAACCAACCCTGCCCCTTTGCATGGTTCTGTGCAAAAATGACAATGGAACACAATCTTCCTCGGATGGCTTGATGATTTTACATTTTATTATGTTTACTTTGGTTTGTTTGTTGCCTTTATTTCTTTTGTTATTTTTTACTAAAAGTTCCTTTTTTTTACGAAGATACCTAGGGTTTTTAGAGTTGCAGAACCTAGAGAGTTGCAGTAATGTGATTCTGTAATGCATTCCCTGTTTAAAAATTGCTATTACAAAAGAATCCTGAAAGGATACAGATAAAAGTGCTGATGAAATGAATTGGTCCCTCTGCAATTTCAAAAGAATTGTTTGACATTTTGGGAAATACGATTATTCACTTTCTAGCCGAGAGTTAGAAGAGAAGATTGATACCACCCTCATGTTTGAACAGTCAATATAAAGCAGCAGATGGTTAGCTTAGCATTGCATAAAGACTGGAAACATGGGGAACGACAAGCCACGCTCAGTCCAAAATGAACAGAAATGTTATCTTGTTTGTTTAATCCGTACAAAAACTGAAATGTAAAAAGTGAAGTCACTTCCTGGAGTCTCCACTGGTTGCCTGGCAACCTCACGGTGACAACAAGACCCTTGGAAATAGTCCCCCCATAAAACCACTAGTTGTTTATACACTTCAGTTTTTGTATGGATTAAACAAATGTAATGTAACGTGTTAGTGAGCTTTAGAGGTGCTGGTTAGTAGATTTTGTACTGGGCCAGGCTAGTTTTTTCCCCCTTTTTCTGTCTTTATGCTAAGCTAAACTAACTGTCCCCTTGCTGAAGCTACATATTTATCATACAGACAGGAGAATGGTATCGATTTTCCCATCAAACTCACAGCAAGAAAGTAAATAAGCCTATTTCCCAAAATGTCAAACTATTCCTTCAAAATTACAGTATCTGACCTCTGTTTTGTCTTTTTAAATGACACTGAAACACATTCACTATGACAGAGGAGAAATTAGAACATTTTGAATATGAAAGGCATGGTGTATGACGCATCCTAGAGTTGTGATGACTTGTACATTTTTGATTTGAAGAGAAATATTTAGGATCTTTAAAGTTATTTTTTTTCCAAAGTACATTTAAAAGGCAGATCAGGAAGTCAGCGGGTTAGCGGGCTAGCATGCTGTCCTAAAGTAGTTTGAATGGTAGATAATCTGAGTCCCAAAAGGATGTTAGTGCTGAAAATCATCTTTATGGCCCCTTAACTTAACAGACAAAAAGGATCATTATTATTTCCTGGATCTTAATTATTTCCAAGCTGCTTCGGGCTAAATCAGGTCTAAGTCAAACCCTGTGAGACAGCGAGCGATTCCACTTTCCCACAGGCTCTGGACTGGCCAGAGAGCACTTCATTTAAGAACATATTCAGTTTGCTACGAGTGGAACTTAATCAAGCATGAATATTAGCTTTTTTCCTTTCAACTTGAGTTGATGAAGCATGACTCTTTACTGCCCCCACCTCTAGCCACTTCTCGTACAGTGCTACACTCCACCCTTCCAGTATGAAGGGAGGGATCTATCATGCCATTACAGTCTCTGTTTCAATCAGTGTCATCCAATGAGTCAGGACGGCTAATGGAAGATTATCTGCTTGATTACGACCTCACTTGCCTGTTCGTATATCTAAGGTTTCCACCTCTTCATTACATCGGAGGTTTAGCCTCGTGTTTGTCATCTGTCATCATTAAGAATGTCAGTCCCCCGCACACAAAGAGGCTTCCCAAATGGCCCGCAGCAAAGACCTTTGAGTGGTTCGAATGATAAAAACAGAAAGAAAGGGAGAGGCAGGGGAACCCCCAGGTCATGTTCCATGTTGCACTCAGGGTGTAATATTCAGTTACACCAGGAAGGATCACAGATGCTGGAGTGTCTTCCCCAGAGAGATGTGACGGTACTGGTGTTAAGGACTTCATCCTTCATCAGGCAGCAGGACAGAGGGAGAGACTAGATTGAAAAAAAGAGAAAAATGAGAGCAGTAGCTCATTTACTGACAGATGTCCGTTTTGGCCCAGGGGGGTTGTGAACAGCAAGAGTGGGTGTCCTGTAAATATGACCTCATTGTAGATGTCGCCAAGTAAACGGGACAAATGGTGAACCACGGGGGTAAAGGTAGCTGGGTGCAATGCACGGCATGTTGCAAGTATGCAGTAGAAAAACATTATCTATAAAGGGTAGGAAGGGTTTGAAATTCTAGCTAATTAAAGATAACATTTTATTAATTTCACACTTTTTTCTGCTTATGGAGGTATGATCAGGTTCTGTTGGGGTTTTTTTACCCTGTTGTAAAGGTTTGTTTTCTTCAGTCCTTATCCTGTCACCGACAAAGTCCTGCCAAAACACCATTCCAATATTTGATAGTGACCCGATTTTCTCCAGAAAATAAAAAAATACACAGTATTTTGTAGTGAAGTGAGGGACATTCACGATGTTATTCTGATGATGGTAGATGAGTCAAAGTGATAAATGCATCCCAGAGTCTTTTATTATCCTGAAAAGTAGGCTTTCCTCATAGAGCAGGAATCAGAACACACTTCTACTGAACAATAACAGAGTGAAAACCCCCCAAAAAGTGAAGAAATGTATCCCAATCATTGTTCTGTGTACACTGCCACATGATGCATAATGTACGTAGTAGCACTGGAATAAATCAACTTTTAATGGATGGCAAATGGGTTTAACATGTTCTCTGTATACTGTTCACTGTTCCTTCATTTTGCAGGTGAACTTTTGTCCTAGCAAGGAGAGACACCAAGGTCAAATCATTAAAGACTATCTTCAGCTATGACCATAACTCTCTTCTTCTTTTTCTTTTTTTTGGCAGCTGTAGACAAACCTTTAATTTGAAATAATTTCTTATGCTTTATTTTCCATTAAATCAACAAAATAATGGTCCTGCCAAGCATGTCCTCCAACCTTCACACAAGGTGCACCCCCCAAGGAAAAGGGAAATGGCAGCAGCCTAAAGCTAATTGTGACACTGAAAGGTGGGCTGGCACGTGTGTTGACAGATACAGACATCACGCATCTCTTCCGGTAAAACTTTGAGGCAGGGACATCCTAAAACATGATTACAGGAGGATGTATTGACGGAAATATAAACATCGCTCCAGAGGACACACAGCTGCTGAGGCGCTGTTCCAAGGTGAACTATGGGCTGTACACAACACACACACACACACACACACACCCATTAATGTTCAAATAACAAGCTACTATTCATGTCCACATGCACAAACAAGGCTCAGCCTGGTTAATTACAGCCAAATCAGGAGGGACTTGGCAGCAGACCGATATCCCGCAAGAGTGGCAGAGTCAGTCACCCTGTAGTTGTTGCTATACAACCCCAAAGGCGTGCAGCAGTGGAAACACAGGGCACAGCTCCTCTGCTCCTCATCCCTCCCACATGAGTACAGCATAATTAAATTAAATATTGTTTTTATCATTTTAGATATGATGAGGATCATTTGTGATTTCAAGCACACACTAATAGATCAGAATCTAGTTTCACAGTGCAAGTCAAAGTGGAAGATTGGTAAATTACACCCAGTTTAGCCACAGATACCCAGCTTAGCTTAATGTCCTGAGCAGGTAAGCTTTCCATTATTTCCCTCTGTAATAATGTCGGTCTCTTAATGAGCACAGTTAATTCATCCAGCTACTACTTATTCTTGTGTGAAAGGCGAGAAAAGAGGTATCAAGTTACCAGAGATCTCCCCTAGAGGGTACTGAAGATCAGTCCACAGCGAGAAAAGACAAGAGAAGGAAGCAGGTTGCAGAGGACTGAAGATGACCCCTGGACTGGGGGAGGACAGAGGGAGAAATCAGCTTGCAGGGTGTCAGGATCATCCCAGAGTGTGAAAAGGTCCTTTGGGGACAGCTTGCGGCAGGCAGGGGAAGTCATTTATTGAATTTATTATAGGCCCTACTTTTCTCCCTGTCTGCCCTGGGAGCTAATAGCTAGCAGCTGCATTATGCTTAATGCCCTCCCTATCACTTTCAGCTAACATGGTTTGCCATACACTTTGGGAAATCAGAGAAATAGGAGTATTGATCTTGGTTTTTGGCCTTTTTTAATGCACAATCCTGTAGTGGTGGAGAGTGGGTGTGAAGGGCCTTTTCATTCCACCGAATGTTTTTTTGAGTGTCATTTATTTCAGCATCAATCATTTCTCTGTTTCTCTTTCTATCTTTCTATCTCTCTATCTGCATCTCTTCCTCTGTTGCTCATTTCTCTCTCTGAGAGATCTGAGGCCGAATGAACAGATACAAATGAGGTTGTCTGTTGGAGGCTGCCGGAGCTTCCCTGCATCATTTAGCTGGGAAGGAAGGAAAAAAAGCCCCCTTTTTGGAGCCCTCGAGCCATGTGTCAGGACTTCAAGCATGAAAGTGTACAATGAAAGTGTATCTACAGTGTGTATGTGCACTCAGATATACACACATAATGTATACACGTGGCTCTCCATGTGTCCTCCACTTGACAGAATCATTTCAGCCAAGGCTGGAAAATCAGATCTATGATCACATCTCACATCAAGTGCTGTTTTTATCAGTTATATGGATGAACTTTCTCTATACAGCCACCAATACTGGTACTGAAGACTGACGTCACTCATCACTGCCTCATGTGCTTGATCATCCAGTACATCACAATTTAATGAGGCACTGAAATTCAGGCTACTTATTGATACTTTGAAAGGAATATGAGACCAGCACATACAGCGTTAGCAAAAGCAAAACATTGTAAAGCCTTGTAAAATCAAAGATTTCAGAAATGCAAAGAAGTCAATGGAAAAATGACATAATAGACAAGTCAAGGCGAGTTTATTTGTATAGCACCTTTCGAGCACAAAGGCAATTCAAAGTGCTTTATATGAGGCAAAGAAAGGTATTAGAACAAGATTTAAAAACACGATAAAAAGAAACTAAATTAAAATAGAATGAGATAAACTCTTAAAATTTCAATTTGTCCAATACTTTGGTTTATGACCAAGTCCCTGCAAAACTAATGACATTCCCATCATCCTCAGCTGTAGTTTGGTTTTGTGCTAATTAAGAATGCTAACAAGCTAAACTAATATGTGTTAGCATTTAGCTCAAAGCGCCATTGTGCCTAACTACAGCCTCACAGAGCCATTAGCATGTTCTGTAGACTGTAGTCTAATTGTTTTACCTTTGGACAGAGCTGCGCTAGCTGTTTCCCCCTGCTTCCAGTCTTTGTGCTAAGCTAAGCTAACCATCCCCTGGCTGTAGCTTCATATTTAACAGACAGACATGAGAGTGGTATCGATCCTCTCATCTAACTCTCAGCTAGAAAGCAAACGCGTATTTCCCGAAATTACAAACTATTCCTTTAGCATTTTCATTACTCACTCGTTATTTTTCTGTGTATATTTTTTGTAGTCATATAGTGTTAACAGGTGAACAGTTAGCATAATTTAGTGCTAAATTCATTTTAAAAAAGAGGAGACATGTCACATCAATTTAAACATTTGACACAACTTATTTGAAATATTCAACATATTAATGTTACACAGGACAGCGAGCTGTATGTATGCTCTTCTGTGCAACTATTTTACATGTTAGGCCTTTGCTTTCTATATAATCTAAGCACTTCCTATACATGACTCTTGCATTGTTCTGCATATTATTTGCAGCTGAGCGGGCACCTGCGCCGGCAGTAGAAGACACGCATGGCACCAACAGATGAGGTAGCCCCGGGCCGCAGCCACTGGTGGGACTCACTTGAGAAAGTGGGTTGCATTATGTGTTTACTGTACTGTATTGGCTATGAATACTGCAGAGTGTGTGTGTGTGTGTGTGTGTGTGTGTGTGTGAGGGTGGATGGGAGGGGGGTCACTACAGATGTCCTTGCCTTGAGCTTTCTCCACATGAAAATCAGCGCTGCTCTGGAAGAATCACTGGCACAGAGTGACGTCACATTATACAGCAGGAATGACTCCTGGAGTCAGATATGGAGGGTTAAATCTGGTAGCATAGAGTCATTGCTAAAGGGGAGTGTTGCTGTAAGACAGACTGGACTGGTTATATTAAAATAACAACCAGCACTATGCTCCTTGGAAACATTATAATATCTCAATATCAGAATGTATTTTATGAATTTAACTGCTATATTTTATTCTACTCTTTGCATGTGACTGAAGAAACACAGTCATAAGATGCTAGAGCATATATATTCGTTGGTGTTCACAGGGGCAACGAGGTTTGGAAACATTAAATGCAGCAGAGAAAAGGTAAGTGGGAACGAGAGAGACGGTAAATGGGATGAAGAAAGAAGAGAGCAAACTCAGTGAGGGAGAGAGAGGTGGCGATCTAAGTGAGAAGCACAGGAGCTTGCTGCCCTCTAGTGCCAAACACTCCAGTTCCCTCTGTGGCAACAACACAATATGACACAGCTGAGATGAGGATGAATTATTCATAAATGACGGGATGATAAAGCAGTATTTCACAGATCTTAGATATGAGATGTAATTGATATCATAGGGCTGATATCAAACACATGCTTGTCTCTAAAAATAAGTGTAATCTTGTGGACAAGCCACTGTTTTTGATAGTTTAAAGTGATATCTGTAATACTTGAAGCATTATTAGACAATGCTAGGCTTATATGTATCCAGGAGTCCCTGAAGCAGTATTAATGAGTGGATTATGAACTTTTCACCCTTTACTTATCAATAAAGTGTCAATAATATGAACTCCAAGCAGCCTAAATGACCATCCAGGCCCTTTTAAAGAGCCTGTTGTGGGTCACATGTATCATTTCAGGTCAACTCACCACCTCCACTCCTTAGTTTTATGAATGTCAACAGTTTCAGCCTCTCTCTCTCTCTCTCTCTCTCTCTCTCTCTGTCCCACAGATTAACCTAGTAGTGCCAGTCAGCACCAGCACAGGGGCGGTTCAGGTTTAATGTTTAAGCTTTTACTCCCCCCTCAGTTCTCCACACACAATGGCCAATCGCCCTGCGTGTGCGGAACAGAGCATCTAACACCAGGAGTGAGTCACCTGAGAGACTGAAGAGGGTGAGCAGAGTGGGTCCAGTGGACATGGCGGCCATTTTAGAGTAGGTATCAGTTCCTGTTTCCTTACAAACAGCCACTCAAAGTCCTACAAGAAACTAACATCTGACCGGAGAGACAAGTTGGGGTCAAAGCGGTAAGAAAAGCTGTTGGTTTGTAGGTGTTTTTATTGTCTTAAAAGCAAATATACTCTGTGTTATTAATATGTTCCCACTTGGATGTGTTGTGACAGTTTCATGACTGTTGCTGTGTATTAAGAGCTTGTGCAGCAGCTTGCTGTGAGTCACACTTCAGTTAAAACTCCTCTGTTATTAGTCGAGCCTGAGCTGCACTAGTCATGTTGTGGTCCCTCTCTACTGTTGTTGTACTACAGCAGCAGAGAGTCTGGTGTAGTTTCTGATGCTGATCCACACAGTTTGATCAACGTGTTTAAAGGACCACTCCAGTGGTTTGACATACTTAACATCACAGTTAACCATTTAGCAATCAATGCAGGTGCATTTTAGAAATCTTTATTCTTACTACCATTCCAGACACTTAAAATCTGTTGGCAAACACTTGAAACTTGAAGCTTCAGCTGTGTAATCTATAACAATGAACATTAAGTCTGCACTTAAGCTGCATTAACATTTAACGATAACGTAAGACTGACAAAAAGGAAACTGAGCCTTTATGTTTATTGTGATGGATTATACAAGTCAATCAAGTTTAAAGCTGCTATAATGAATATTTTTATTTTAACAATGAATCAAATGACATCCGATCCACAGGTCTTTGCATTTACACCTGGTGTTAAAATGCATTCTCGTTAACTTGATTGTGCTCGCATTGTGATCCGATCTCAGTATGCAAATTTGTTCTGCGGTGCTGGCGAACTTGTCAATAGATGTGGCGTGTCTCAGGTCAAGGGAAGCAATGCCACGAAACCAAAACAGCTAAAAGGAGCTAGACGGAGAATGAATATTAGACTTACATATATAAGGTAGACACAAAGATGACACAAATAAATGCTAATGTTCCTCCATATCTGCTGGATGTGTAAATAGGCAACTGTTTGCTAACAAGCTTGGCTTATCGACTTAAAAGTGATAACATGTCATTGTTGTGTTGCCATCTTGTTTCCGCCCCCAAAGTGGGCAAAAAATCTGTTAATGCCAGTTTAAAGTGTCTGCTAATTGTTTTTCATATTGCTCAGAAATGAAAGCAAATCATTTGCTGCCTGGAATTGTAAGAAAAATACATCTAAAAACTATATTCCCAATATAATACAAATGTGAAGTATACCTGATTTGTGGTTAAGGAACAACAACTTACACACAGGTATGGTCCTTTAAGATTAGGTTGTCCGAAAGAAGACTACCTCCATCATTTCACGTTGTCTTTATCTTATTGTAAAATCAGGGTTTCACAATCACATCTCAGGTTTTTTTTTTATATAACTGAGAGGTTTATGAGAGATGATATAAAGTTTTAAGCTCGTAAATCTGACTCTTGCATGTTCACATTTTGATTTGAATCAGACTAGTGCAGTGCCCCTTCCAAACAGAACGGTAACATGGCATCCGGTATTGTTGCTTGCAGCTTTCTCGAGAACCGCTCATCCAAACAACTTCACACTTGACACTGCACTTCCTTGGATTCTCAGCAATACACCCACCAAGTGTGAAGTCGATCGGATGAACGATTGTCGAGATAATCGAAGGACAGACAGACAGACAGAGACTCCTTCCATTTATAATTAGATGCGAAACATTGAAGTCTTGTTAAAATCATCACATGTGAGTTACTGGGGTTCAGGTGTGTTAATTATACATTTTAGAGCATGTAATTATGGTATATATGCTTCCATGCTTATTAAACATAACTAATAATTTATCTTTTTTTCCCCCACAGTTTCTCCCTCTCCATGCCTCATAAGGACTGTGTGATGACTTCTTTCTCAATGAATCATCAAAATCAGCCTGCAGCATGAAGAGCTGGAGCAAGAAATTCAAGAGACAAGGGCCTGACAGTGTGGTCGAGTCCTCCTCTAGCAGGAGGAACTCCATTAGTGATCCACCAGTGCCTGTGTGGGTTACTCACACACCCACACCAGATAATATCACAGATGTTGATGACACGAACTCCATAGGCCACACATCCAGCACTCCACCTTATGCAGGGAAGGAGAACGATGACAAAAAAGGGAGCATGAAGAACAGGCTGAAATCACTCATCCCTCAGTCATGGGGGGGCATCATCCATAAATGGACACGGGAAAGTGACAGTTTTAATGACTCTGAAGCCGGCACCAGTAGCATCCAGATCCTGCCTAATGGGACCCGGGTGAGCCCCCCTGTAAGTCCCCTGCTGGAGCGCAGGAACTGGGGTGAATCACTGGGCAACTCCAGCCAGAACTCCCATAAGCCTTTGTTACGGGAGAGCCCCTCTGATGATCTGTTCAGTCAGGACCCACGAGAGGAATCTCTCCTGACCAGTATCCACCCTGCAGAGTACTATGCTGAGAAGCTGGAGGTCTATAACCAGAAGTACTCTTATTTGAAATCCTGGCCAGGGTTGCTCAGACTTCTTGCCGGACTTCAGCTTCTGTTTGGGGGCATGGTCTTTGCCTGTGTCATCGCTTACATCCAGAAAGACAGTGAGTGGTCCAACACCTACGGACTCTACAATGGCATATATAACAATGGGCAAGGCCTGTCTGGGTACAGCTACAGTGGCCCTATGACTCCCTTTATACTGGCTGTAGCTGGAGTCTCCTGGATTATAACCTTCATGCTCTTGGTTATTGGAATGACTATGTATTATCGCACCATCCTTCTCGACTCCCCCTGGTGGCCTCTGACGGAGGCCTTCATCAACGTGGCGCTGTTCCTGCTCTACATGGCAGCAGGGATTGTCTACATGAACGACTTGAACCGCGGGGGGCTGTGCTACATGACGATAGGTGTTAACCCCATAATGGCCAATCTGTGTCGGGTTGATGGGGGCCAGATGGCGGGAACCGCTTTCATCTTCATCAACATGGCAATGTATCTGGGAAGCTTCCTGGTGTGTCTGAAGATGTGGAGGCACGAGGCAACACGTAGGGAGAGGGAGTACTTTGAGAACAAGGTACGCTTTATTAATCCTGTGGAAATTTTAGATGACAAATTTAAAGTGGGAGGGAAGTAATTTTCATAAAAAGACTGAAGTGTCTTATTCAAGAATTCGCATTTAGCTGGATATGGGAAGTGCTCCTCATGGATTCAGTATGGAAGTATGGTTAAATTCCCTATATAATGCAAAGTTCCCCTTTACAGTGTTCACTGTCACAGGTTTTGTTCTCAGCTTCTGTAAATATTTAGCCCATGCTTTATTCTCTTTCTTGTGTGACTCCTTTTACTCTGTCTGTGCTGCTCTGTCACACAGTCTCTCTTAAGGTGTGAGACAAGAGGCTGTCTAAATGAAATCTGAGTATCACTCTCCCCTTTTTTGTCTTTTGGGGTTATCTTAAGTATATGTGACATATCAAACACCAGAATTTATTGCTGGCAACAGTAAGGGATAGTATTACTCATTGCAAATGAGCCAATGACAGTCCCAAAACAACAGTGGCAGATCAAATCCAGTGAAATTTAAAGTCAGTCAAGACAATCTGCAGTGAGCATGCCATTTGTCGGTATTGATATGTCAGTTTTTTCTGCTGGCCGACGCTGTGGCAGTGAGCCAGGATTCGTCCCAAAGCTGTAAATTCTGTTTTTCTTAACTTTACCGACCATGTAGTCCTCTTTGTTAAAGGTGAAGTAGACATTCTTGTTCTTTACCACGTGTGTGATGCTTTCTCAATCCAAAAATCGTTGTTGATAGGGCCATGGCTAATACCACCAAGTGCATTAAAAAGTGAGATATATGCAGCAGAACAGACATAGGCAATAACGGTATAGGCCACATCAACCCCACTGTATTATGGCCATGTTATTTGCTCAGTGGCAGGTTAACAAGGGGAGTTTACAGCCATGCTAGTGGCTTTATGAGGCTGTACTGTAGGCATGGTGGTAGTTTGAGCTAAATGCTAACGTGAGCAACCAACAGACTAATTGACATTGCGATCACTAGAGCCGCCAGCATGGCTAAAAACAAATAGATAACAAATGTGGACTATATGGCAGTGGCCATTGGCATCTGATCCAATTTGATTAGCACAATATGCCCATTAAGCGATCCAGTGCACATCCAATACAATATTTTTAGACTAGACAGAAGTCTATTTATCGTTGTGCCAGCTGCTGGCAAAAAGTCTTGTCTACCAGAGTAACAAAAATGACATTGGCACAAAGACACAAGTTAGTTAAATTTCTAATCATGTAAATCAACACAGATGGTTGAGAAACACTACATGTGTACATCTGCACGCTCACTACAAAATACTGAAATGAGCACATTAAAAACAGACATGGTATTGTTATGTTCCAAGTACTCGTGATTGTTCCCTTCAACGGCTACCAAGCTTATTACTGTTTGCAAATAGAGTCCATGTTATCGAGCATCACAGCCACCATCTACGGCTGAGAAACAGCATGGTCAGCTAATGTATTTGATGTCAAATAAGAAAGGGCGAGAGGCCAGGAGTGAACATAATAATTCCATCTCCCAGCTGAGTGAATGCAACTTCAGAGGCTTAGCTTGTCGAAGCAAAAGAATGGGACATTTTTTCCCCCTGGCTGTGCTTTTTTTTTT
>NTHP01000393.1:355558-382054 GCA_003416845.1 Oplegnathus fasciatus | reverse complement strand
TTTTTAATTTCATGTAGCTTAACCAAAATTTTGCTCCCAGGCCTCTTACAAAGCTTCTTGTGCTGATGACACAGGCCTGCAAACATAGTGGTGTATAGTCATCAGGTAATTTCATTTGTTGGTCCATATTTTCTGAATAATACTTTTTCTGTTTTACTTTAAGCCCCAAGAGGAGTTTCACCAGTCCATCCCACTGACCTCTCAAAAAACAAAGCGCATATCATTCAAGGATGAAATGGATAAGTCTCTGAGTAAAGATTGTATCAATCAATATCCACTCATCCCTGAGGTCCATAAGAACCCAGTCAGTCTAAACAGAGTCACAGCGTCTGAATACACTCCCAAAGTACACATCATCGCTGACTACATCATGTGAGTGAACATTTAAGCTGTGCATTTCAAAAAAAATTGCTCCATCTACATTAGTCATATACTGTGTGTACTGTATGCAGTTAACTCCGTCTGACAACAGAAACAAACAAAAATAATCAGTTTGTAGTCACCATGTCATGTCACTTATTAATCTTCCATATAGAAAGTATCCAGAGATCAGCTGTGTGGAAGAAAGGGAAAAATACAAAGCTGTTTTCAATGACCAGTATCAGGAATACAAAGATCTTCACAGAGACATCAGCACCACCCTCAGTAAGTTCAGAGAGCTGGATGCCACAATGGCACGACTCCTCAGAGACGGAAAAGGCCAAGAGGTGAGATGGATGCATCACAACCTTTATTTAACCCTTCCCATTAATCATACAAACCACTTCTGTGATAGGCTCCCAGTATTTAATTTGAGGTGAAAGAATAAATATATCTGTTTCTACATGATGCAATTGTGATGCTGTATGAGTGTTTTAAGTCACATTTTTGTACAAACCATTTGGTTCTCACTCTATTTATCTTGTAGGATCGGCAGAGGATTCAAAGCATTTTGAAGACGTATCAGCAGAAAAAGAGTGTAAGTGATGGAGTTTGTGTGTTCAGTCTAAAACAGCTGAAAGATAATTTGGCAATTCTAACATTTAACCCAGTGTGTAAACACCTAGGCAACATTTGCTTTTCTTCAATAAAGCTGTCCACTGATGCAAATAATACTGCCTCCATCATGAAATGTGGGAAACTCTGGAAATTCTCATTTAACGCAGCCACATTACAGAATGAATCAGGCAACACGACAGTTAGCAGAGGAAAAGAGAAAAAAAGGACAGATTTAGGTAATAGAGGTTGAAGCCATTAATCAATAGATTATTTTATGTGTCTGTGTTTTCACAGGATCCTGCCTTCCGTGAGAAAAAGGAACGCTGTGACTATTTGAAGGCCAAATTAAGCCACATCAAAAACAGAATCCGCACTTTTGACCAGGAAAGCATGGCAAATGGTCAGACATGAAGAAGACCAGAAAGAAATATCTGCAGCACCTGATGAGCAGGCAAACAAATAACCTTTGTGTCGCTGGTTCTTTGTCTCTTTTTTGTGTTATATCGCTTGAATATATTGTATTTTGAATGAAAAGGATATTTTTAGTTGTTCTGGATAGACTAGGTTAAAGTTACCATGAAACCTGGTTTATAACATCTATCGCAACACCTGAGCTACAACATTATACGGGCTAAATGCTACACCCCTTTTGTATAGCTTTCATTACATGTCACGTTGCATTTTCATCATTAATGTCAACGCAGAGGAACAACATGTTGATTCAGTTTATGTTTTAAATTAAAGTTCTGCCAATGATTCCAATTTTTTTTACAAAAAAAACATCTGTGAGGGTTTTTATGATAAAGTTGTTTTTTTAGACGTACATACGTTGTGTGCTGTTTCTTGTTTGCACTTCTATTTTGTGTTTTCTTTACAACTTCTTTTTGGTCCTGCATGGCTACTTAATTCTGTTCTTATCACCCAACTGTTAAAGGGCTGTTAGGTAATCCATCCATTTTATTTTTCTTTAGTTTTGTCATTTCTTCTATAAGCTTCAGAAAAACAAAAAAATAAAAACTAAACTGAACTAAAACTAAAAATAGTGGGTTCAGAGTTAAGTGGAGAGTGAGTATTGAAAGCTATGAATCTCAGCACTTAGTGAAGTATTTTGAGTTGTTACTGTTAATCAAAAACTCTATTAAGCTCAGTAAACAGGCAGTACAAATCTTTGTTATTGAACCTTTGACTTATGAGCCTGCTACACTGCTCAGGACAAAACACCAGAAAGCAATTTGGGTAACAGAAAAACACTAAAGATGTATTTTAACCAATGTTTGGGTTTGACAGTTGGAGATTGTGTCGGTCCCCTGGGTGTATAACCAGCCATATCCAAAACAGGTTGTAAAGTGACATAATTCATTCTTTTGGTTCACAGAACTTGAAACAATTTTTTTCTATTACTTGTCAAAACCCTCCCATAAGTAATTTCAATTGTGGAGGAATATACATGGTTTTTGTTTCATTGTACCTAAACAACAGAGTTGTTGCTTCATCTGACAAGTTCCCAGACAGGCTTTGTTACAGACACTGATAGAAAACATCTTGGTAATGTGGTGACATAATAATAGTGTCTCTTGTTTATCTTATGGAATCGACTGCTATTAGCCCAAACTCCCCCACATTAAATGTCTGTTAACATTTGCTGTGTCCCTTCTGCTATAAAATCACATGTGTGTGCATTGTCATTAGTGCTGCACACTGACTTGTTTTTCTGGATGGATATAGCAGAGACAGCCACCTCTCCTCATACATCACTGTCTATCGAGATAACATTATCAAAGTGTTTTTCTCTTTTCTGTTCTGTTGTGTGGACAGTGGTACTGGCCCTCCTGGTCCTTTGGATGCTTTAGTACAGCAGTATTAAAGACAAAGATGCAGACCAATAGCTGTTGTGTGGTGAAGTGAAGGACAGTTAAACCACAGTGTTTAATCTCAAGGGAAAAGATAGTGTACAGATTGTAAATCCCTCTGAGGCAAATTAATTGTGATATTGGGCTATATAAATAAAATTAACTTGACTTGACAGCAGCACTCTAGGTGATGGTTTACTGGTTTAATGTTGGACTATTTAGTTACCTGCTGACTTGCTTCCAGTATTGCATTAACACTACAAAAATTGCCTTCAGGACTGTTTGGTAAAAACGTCCAAAAACAAAAAAAGTCCAATATTACTTCATAAAACCTAAGGTGACAGATTCAAATTGCTCTTTTTGTCTGACCAACACTTGTTTACTTTTACATGAGAGAATGGAAAAACAAATCCTCACAGTTGAGAAGCAGGAACGTGATAAGTTTCGAAATTTTTGCTTGAAAAATTACTTAAACGATTAATCAGTTATTTTAAATAGTAATTTTTCTGTCAATACCCTTATCAATTAATCGACTAATTGTTTCCCTTCTGATTGCCTTTAATGACCACCTGCACAAAGACATAGTATGCAACCATAATAATAATGAATAATAAAGTTATTATTATAATTCAATGAAGCTGTAAGTCATGTTTACAGTAAACATCATATTATATAATGTTATATATATTTAAAACATTCATAACCTTTAAGGCTCCAGTGTGCTGCAGTAAGTGGACTGGGAGTGAACTTAATATGCAGCCTTTAATCTTTAACGTCGCTGCAGCCTATAAACTGTCAATCAGAGAGCACGTGGAAGCGGTCGGGTCAGCAGTGGGTGAACTGTGTCCCTGCTGAGACACACAGCCGCTCCGTAGGTTTCATTTACGGGTTTTTTTTGTCGGGAAAAAGTATCCATCTTTGGAAATGACGAACTTCACGATCGCCGTTGAGGTGTAAAGCGGACACTGTGCTGCTGAAAAGGAGACTCACATGAATGGACGGGTGCAAAGTTGAAGAACGTTTTCTGTAGTTTCTGGGTAAGTTGTGTAACATACTCTTAATGGATTATTTCAGTGTTAAAGTTAAAAATGGTTTAAAATCAATGTTTCAGATGATATTTGTTCAGTGATCTGACCTGTTGAATGTTTAAAGAAGACTTTCAGGCATTAATAATGCACTTAATTTCCAAGTTCACTTGCAATTGCTTTTGACCAATGGTCAGACCTGTTTGTGTGGACAGACGCTAAATATTTAGGTTGTTTGTTTTGATGTATAACAGTATGAATGAATTTGTTTAGTTCAGATGTTGAATTGTGAATGAAGAGCAGAGAGAGGACAGTTGCATTTAAAAAGTTATTTTTGTTTTGTTGTTGTTTTTCTTTCTTTTTGAGAGCAAAAGTAATATGAACTATGGAATTGATCAAAAAACCCGAACAGTTCTGCTCACGCCTGACTGGGCTCATTTTGTAGCTTCCCCTCTTCTCTCAGGGGGCTGACACTCAGCAGGTGCACACAGGTAACATACAGTAGATTCAGCACGTCTGTGGTTCTCCCCTGCAGTAAACACCCCGCATGGCTGCCCCGGCTCGCCTCTTATCTGCTGTCTGTCTGAATTATTGAAGCCGGTTGGGTTGAGTTCCTCTGGAGTGATGAAGTGTGGGTCAGCGACACCGGAGAGAGGGTTCAGGCATGAGGCTGAGGTGAAGAGAGGGGCATGCTGTGCTTTAAAAAGTGCTTAAAGCAAAAACCTACTTACTTCAAATTAACAGTGCTGAAAGGACTAAGAAACAGGCATTTGGAGTAAAGTTATTTTATTTTCTGCGCTCACATTTTCAATTTTGAGAGTCAGTTTACTCATCAAGGCATCACTCCAGAAGACTGAGACAACACAAGGTTAGAACTGGACTATTTGCCACCTTTAAAACTGCTGTGAAATCCATTATTTTGTAGTGTTGAAACATATGTAGGCTCTGTTAAGTGACATGATGAAACTACAACATGTAATAAGGACATTTCATTTTTCGTCCTTCTTCCAGGTGCAGTAACGTCCTCTAAACCATGTATGAGCCTCGGTACTATGATAGCCCCCCTGTGTACAGCCTGCCTTACAGCGCTGCCTCTCAAGGCTTCTACCCCCCAAGGAGCGTTCACTCCCCCCAGAGCCAGTATGTCCCCTACACCTATAATGTCCCCCCAGACTCCAACTACATGGAGGAGAATCCTCAACACTTCTACCGCTGGTTTTCTCCTCCTGGTTTTGTCAAAACCTTCCAAGGAGCTACTGTACTAATGTGTTTCCTCATCTTTGCCTGCGTGGCTTCAACCTTGGTGTGGGACATGAATGGATTTGGGTATGGGGGCTACGGTGTTGGAGTTGCAGGGGGTGTGGCAGGGACAGAGTTGGGATATTATGGTGGCAGCTACGGCTATGGTAGCTCCTACATGACGCCACAGTCTGCCAAGTCGGCGATGATTTCCATGGCAGCCATCAACTTCCTGATTTCACTGGGGTTCCTGGTGGGGAGTTTCTCACGGTCCCGGATGATGCGGGGCTGCAGGTTCTACCTCACTGTCTTCATTTGTGATATCATCTTAGCTGTCCTTCAGGTGAGTCTCACTGAGTATCAAATGTGTCAATGAATGAAGGATTCCCTTCACTTGTCAGGCCGACTTTAAACATCATACACAGAATGACATGTTGCAGTCAGGTGAGGGTTGTGTAGGGGGAAATAGTTTTTTTGGCATTTGAGGCAGCGGAAACCTGCTGTGGACAAAACACTCAAGTTGAAATAGCGAACTTGTTAGAAAACACTAGTTTATTTATTCATCTAGCAGGTACAAAGAAGCATTAGCATTCATTTGGAGTTGTGTTTCTGACCATCTGATGAATGCAAATCCAATATTCACTCTCCTTTTAGCTCTGTTTTGTTTTCCACCAACTCTTGAGGGAAATATCGGACTGCTAAATGCTCAACAATGTTCACCAGCTAGTTGCTAACTATGTCTGTCTGGTGCTGAGCAGTTAGTGTACAGTGAGTTTTCAGAGCTTTTTTTGCAGACAACTTCTTGCTGTGTGGAAATGAAGTTGATAAAAACAGTGAGTATGAACCAAAACAGTAAAGTTGCAGGCCAGAAAATCAAAATATAGAGCTGAAAGATGCTAAAAAAAAACTCCATTGAGCTGAGGGGAACTGCAGATTAAGGTTCTCGGGGTTCATTACTACAAGCGACCCCTTTCACATTACACATAGTCATTTGATCCATTGTTCATGTAAAACTATTGATTAGTGCAGCTTTAACCTTGAGCTGTTTCTCTCCACCCCATCATCCTGTTTCAAAAGGAAATACATCACATTAAGGAAGTAATTCAGACACGATACTGACTGGTCAAGTTGGGGTATGAACTAGTATCTGCTGCATGTATTACAGTTGTGTTGTGAGAATACTCTGTCTGTTTTGTGATATTTTGCAGTGTTAGCATCATTCAAAGTGAATATAGAAGGAATTTAAATCATTACTGTGATTAAACGTTCCTCTCTTTTGACTTCAAGGGCATCATCGACATCATCTTTGTGATCGGGGTGAACCCGATGTCTCAGAGCTCACAGAGCATGCTGTACAACCCCATGCTGATGATGTGCCAGAACATCCAGGGCAGTCCCAGCCTCAGTGGCAGCGTGGGGGCCGGTTTTCCTGGAGGGTTCCCAATGTACAATCAATACCTGCACCACTACTGCTACATGGACCCCGAGGAGGTTAGTAGGATTATTCCATTTTATTCTGTTCTCTTCTATTCTATTTTATTCTATTCTGATCTATAATTTACTGTCTTTCCTCAGGCAGTTGCATTAGTGTTGGGTCTGATGGTGGTGTTGGCCCTGTCCCTGTCTGCTTACTACGCCTACAAGACCCGCAGCAAGATTTGGCGCCACGGCAAGGCTAACATCTACTGGGACGAGCCGCGAGTCAGGCCATCAGAGGGGCAGGACGTACAAGACTGGGTGAGTAAAGTCTCTGTGTGTTCTATTATTTATTTCTTCTTGATATTCTAACAGAGAGTGAATGGTGGTTGTGTTTAGGTTGTGTAAATGAGAGAGTATATACTACTTACAGTAAGTCCACAAAAGACTTGTGGTTCGTGTTTATTAGCCAGATAAAGAAACAAAAGCCAGAGTGACTTCACTGCTTACAATCTCATGTTTGCTCTTTTCAAGTTGCCGGCAGGTATAAAGATCAGGGCCAATATACTGTATAAACACATTGTCAAGTCGTTCATTTCTTCCCAGCGACCATTAGGTTTCACAGACTCACATCACCTGCTGCTGTTGACTTACAGAACATTGCTGTTTATCTTCGGCACACCCAGGTTTCACTCTGACTGATCATTAACCAGACTAGCGATAACAGCAGCACAGAAACCATATAAAAATGAGGGACGGGCAACATTATAGGATTTCCTGTGAAAAGGAAACAGGTCAGGAGACTCTTTTAAAGTAATTCACCTCGTGATTAAGAGGCAGGTTTCAAGTTTCAGGTTCTTGTTTTTACCAATATTATCACACAGGCATTTCCTGCACACAGTCATGATCTCACATTTTTTAAAGACGGACTGAATCATTTGAAACCAGTCAAAGAACACTTGTAAATGGCTCACTGTGTGAAACAAGTGCTCTTAAATGTTATAAGCACTATTTGACAACACCAGCCTCGAAAGTACTGTGGAAGATTGAAATGAATGAAGAAGCTAAAATGTACATATTACATTTGCTTATAAAACCTTTTTTTTTCTTTAACACAGAACCATGAAGGTTTGAAACAAATTGCACAATATATTTCAACAAAGACATTTATTAATGAACTTTGCACTTGCACTTCAGTTACTTATTTTTTACTGACATTATGCACCATATAATTAACCAAAAACGTTAGAAAAGTACAGTATTCACCTTAGTTTCGATCTGAACTGTCAGCTTGACAAGATTTTCGAATAGAACACATTTATGCAGAAGTGTCTGTATTCACTTTTTTATGATGTGGGTTAGATAAGCTTTTGTTTATGCTCTGTAGCTCGCCACATACAGTTTGTAAACCATAGCTGATGTCTTTGTCAAGTTGAAATCACATTACGTAAAATGTCATTCAGGGCTCAAAAGTCTTTTGGGAAAATTAGAGAGTAACACAGTAAAAACTTACAGACACACAGATTGAGGCGGTGAGTTTAAGTGGCAGAAAATCCTGTGGGAACTGGCAGGTGTGGCCTCATAAGGAAAAAAAAAACCCACTGATAAAATCACCATAAAACTGGCAGCACTGTCATTGCTCAAATACTTTAAATGATCCATGTTATTTTTTTATGAGCGACCTCTTTCGGCCGTATGAACAGTGACTTTTCTCTACAGAGAAATGACAGCTTTGGCAGTTTGTTTGAGCCAGACATGTTTGTGTTCAGTACACAAAGTGGAAGTAGTGTGATGCTGTGATACTGTGGATGGATATGAGTGTACAAAGTGGCCAGCTTTGTCTTCCTGTCTCTTGTAGACCAGTGGCTCCCAACCTTTTTGTCTTGTGACCTCTCAACATAAAGTAGCGTTGACCTGTTACCCCTCATCACAGGTTATGACCTTATTGTGGAGTTGTGAGCAGTTCAACCAGAGAACGATTTTCCTTCTTTGATCATTTTCTTTGAAGGATTTTTGGAGGCCCTAAGAGGTGAAAGTATCCAGTATGTCACATGAAGAAAAGCAAATGTATTTTGTGTGTGAGAAATATCTGGTTAACCGCTCAAATTATACCAACAGCTTGAGAGCCACTGTCCCAGACCATCAGTGCTCCAGCATTTAGCAGGTGCTGTCGAGCCGTGTGAAAGCTGTGCTGTTTGTACTTCACAGCAGTAGCCTCATGTGGTATTTAGCAGTGATTAATCTACTACAGTGGCAGCGTACTATGAATGTATCATGTCCACCATGACTCATTATGGAAAGGGAAGAAACATATTCAATCAGTTTATCCAGCGAGGCCTTGGCCTACATACTTCCTATCACTGCAAAGCTAGTAGCGAGTGGCTTCATCGAGATGCAGGCCCTATTCTGGGGCACTCTTGTATTGCAGTGAAGATGCTTGCCTTGCAGGGAGGCATATATAATGTATGTGGCATGTATAATGTATAAAAAGGGTTGAGTTGCCTCAGTGTTGCTGTGTGAATCCCTACAGAGTGTGGTGGCGCTAAATGATTCAGTATGTGAAGGGACTGCTACACACTGCTGCAGATTAGACTCCTGGCAAAGAAGTCATTTCCTTGTGTTTTGTGCTACATTTCTATTTAACAGAACTGGATAGGAGTTGTAATTGAGAGAAAAGAATGTAGGATAAGGAGATTAAAAGCAAACCCTGCAAAATGTATGAAAATTGTATGTTGATTGTGTTGAGTAGGACATCCCAATTAACATTTATCAACATGAGCAACTCCCCCCAAAGTCACAGAGGAGACGAGAACTAAGACTATCAACATCATGTGATGAGGTGTGTCTTCTCCTAACACAATAAATATCCTGACATGACGTACGCAAAAACACACAGAGAGAGATATTTTATGTGCATCTCGATTTATTTTATATTGCAGAAAGAAAAATGCTTTTTCACTGTAAATTGGAAACATTTGGGTTTTTTACCTTGAAAACATCACTTTGGGGTCTAGAACTGAAACAATTAGTCCAGTAAGTCATTAGTTGATCGAACTATGATTGAACTATTGAACTATTTTAATAATTGATTACTTGAGTCATTTTGCCAAACATTGGCTTATACCACCAATGTGTCACCTTGGGTTCTGAAAAATTGTGATGGGCATTTTTCACAATAAATTGGCATTTTATAGACATATAAATGACTATAAATGATTAATCAAGAAAATAATCAGCAGATTCATTTATAATGAAAATAATCATTAGCTGCAGCCCTAAGATAAATAATAGATACTGAAACCTCCCTCTCTCCATCTTTAGAGCACTTCCAGATTTCCTTGTGTCAGTTTCATCTTTAGCAGAAAGTGTCAGTTCCACAAGTACAGACTGGACTGAACAACACAGGAATTAAAAACACTGTCACAGCACCTTTCTGCTGCAGTGTATCAGATTCCCTGCAGTTTTCTTTCCACATAAAGGATCCTCTGACTCCACATTCATGAGATCTATTTCACAGGCTGCTTTTTCCAGACATTTGCATCAGCTCACTAGATCCTCATCCTGTGCGACTACACTCCGACCCAGAAATAGGCCAAAGACTAGAAGCCATTAATTATGCATCATACAGTATGACAATAGATTACATGAGACATAATGCAGTTTTAGTGTTTGGTATCATTTGAGGACGTTTTCTTTTGATGGTACATTTCTTTGTAATGCTGTATTTAAAATCTTTATTCCCATTTCTGTGGGTGTAAGGGGTTGTAACATTGCTGCGTTGGGCTGTTTTCTGTTTGATAAGCACATTACGCTGTTATTTCTTCTGAAAAAGAAAAGAACCCCGGTGCTGTGCTTCATGTTTACCAGATAGTTCAGAAAGATGGAACAGCGGAAATGTTTGTTCCACTGATTTCACTCCTGTCTCAACCTTTCTGTTCATGATGCACACACACACATATACACACTCCACTGATAACATGCGTTTCAAGTCGGACACAGTTCAGAAAATTGGTTTTGTGTGTTTGCTTCCAATTAATTGGTTCTGATAGTTGTTGAAGAAAAGGATTTGAGGTGAGGCACTGATCATCCTGCAGTGAAAGTGACTTCTGCTCTCTGGTGTTGATGGATGTTAGAGCTTCTTTTCATTTACTGCAGTGTGTCACACTGTGGGCAAGTGTGTGTGTTCGTGTGTGTGTTTGTATCTGTCTGGCTACATGCAAACATGTCTGGCAGTGACACAGCCTCTCTCATCCAAGTGTTTTGAGCACAGTGTGCTCTACAATGCAGAGAACCCTCCAGTTCTGTACTTCGCTGCTTATGTGACAGATTTAGTGCAGAAGAGGTTCTTTCTTTCAACATAAAAAATGCATTTGATTCCTCCTGAGAACTTTCTCATTTATATCATGACGCTGAACATGGCATTATATTTCAGAATACGGAAAGACATATAGAGCACATATTTTTTTATTTGCTGTTATTGTTGTTATTTTCTGTCTTATGCATCTCCACATGAACAGAATCAAATTGTCTGCACTGTGGTGGAACAAACCCCGACATTAAATGAAGGGATTCTGATTCCAGTCTCCTGATATTGTCTTAGGTGAACCATGTTGGAGAGGTGCGCAGCACCCAGCAGAGACCTGAACTGAGGGCGGAGAATAGTGTGGTCTCCTACGGCAACGGAACAGTCAGCATCCACAGTGAGGGAAATTATAAAAGCAACAGGTGAGTGATGGTCGCAGCTGATGAGTCCGTGACGCAAGAACACCAGAGTATGGTCAGTGCTCAAAAAACGGCAAGCATTAGAAAAACATGTTTCAGTCCTGAACCTTAAAATGCACACATTTTACTTCCTGTGAGGACAATGATTGGTGCCTGTTAACCTGCTCTACAGACAACAATTAATAATAATAAAAAGAAACATATTCTTTTCAGTGCAAATCATATCAATGATAGAGATCTGTTTTCAGATTTTGGTTTTCAATAAAGTTCTAAGAGCAAGTGAAGCATATGTGATGTATTGTTTTATACATGAAGAAGTGGAACAACGAACTAAAACCAAATGACTGGGTGTTAAATTACATAGTTTACTGTCTTGGTCTGATCAGATTGATCACATTTTTTTCCATGTTGGGAAAGGCCATTGTTGCACACGTTCCATCTTCTGTTAGAATTGACGTTGTTCGGTCACTTGTTCTGTCACACCTGGAGGACTGCCTAGTCATTTGGTCAAATGCTGCTGTGCTCAGAAAAAAGAAACTTCAGACTGCACAGAACAGCACAGCCAGATTAGTTCTTCATTGTTCTTTCCATGTGTGTAAGATGCATAAGCAATTATCATGGCTAACTTTGGAGGGTGAATTAAAATTTTGTCTTCTGTCACTTATGCCAAATGTCATTTGAAATGATAGACCACACTTTTTTTGTGAAAAACAAGTATACACTATTTTTTTGTCAAAGGTATAATACATTAAGTTAGCTCTGGTCATCTGGTGGTGCCAATAATAGTAATAATAAACTTTATTTACACAGCACTTTTTATACCACACTTTTTATAAGTTACAAAGTGCTTTACCTGGTTGAACCAGGATTAAAACATTTCAGGACTGCAAATAATAATACAAAAATAAATGTAATAAAATATCCAACAATAATATAAGA
Organism: Oplegnathus fasciatus; assembly: GCA_003416845.1. Classification (NCBI taxonomy): domain Eukaryota; kingdom Metazoa; phylum Chordata; class Actinopteri; order Centrarchiformes; family Oplegnathidae; genus Oplegnathus; species Oplegnathus fasciatus. The sequence goes on along the minus strand of NTHP01000393.1, from coordinate 369,885 downwards.
TAAAAATACGTTTTGAGAAATGATTTTGTTTAGTGAAGAGAGGCTAAAAAGGGGTTGATATAATCTTATAGTATTTGTGAAAAGCCGAGCAGCTGTGTTTTGTACTAGCTGAAGGCGTGAGATAGTTTTTTGGCTTAACTCTGAATACAAAGAATTACAATAATCTAACCAAGATGATATTAAAGCATGAATGACCTTCTCGAGATCAGGTTGAGAGAGAAAAGACCAGATTTTTGAGATGCTCCTCACTTGATAAAAACATGATTGAACGAGTTTTGTTTTTCAAATGAAAGGTCGCTGTCAAATATTACACCCAGGTTTCTGGCTGCAGGTTTTTACGTTTGTAGACAAGGAGCCAAGTTGTGTTCGTAAAACTGGGATAGACTTTGGAGGACCAAAAATAACGTTTTCAGGATGTTTTTTCATTTAGCTGACGACATTTTTCAGTCATCCAGCACTTTATTTCTGACAGACAAGATAATAACTGATTTGAGAATTTGCTACTTCACTGGTTTTTAATGGGACATGAATTTGCTTGTCATCCACATGACAATGGGACTGAATGTTATGTTTATGTATAATATGGCAGCATGTATACACAGAACAACTGGGGGCCAATGATGGAGCCTTGGGGAACACCACAGGTCAGAGGGGCCACAGAAGAGGAGGCATCAACAACCATGACCGAAAAAGTTCCGTTAAAATAAATAAGAATCAAACCAGTCTGGAGCTGTATCCCTGATGTCAAGTCCATGAACAAATTGTATGAAAGTAATGTATGCTAACTCTGATAAATAAATGTAATTTATGATGAGAACTGTTCTTTATAGAGCTTCTTCTGCCTGGAATATGCTCCCTCCCAACATCCGACAGACCGAAAGTAGATTTTATTTTAAAAAAGCTGCTAAAACAAAAATTTATGAATCTCACATTCAGTAGGTGTTATTTCAGTTGTTGCTGTTTTCGAACCTTTAATGATTTTGTTTTGTTTCCATCGTAGGCTACTATTGTTTTTTTTTCATATCTAATCATTTTCCTTATTTCCTGATCTTCATATTTGGCTTGTTTTGCCTTTCCTTGTTTATTCTGTGTGATTTTAAATTGTTCTTTGTTTTTATTGTTTTTTGTGGTTTGGGTGAACCCCAGGAAGACTAGCAACCACTTTGTGGAAGCTAATGGGGATCCAAATAAAGAATAAAAAATGGGCTTGGAGGTATTCATTTGTTAAACTCACTCAGCACAACCGCTTTCAAAACAATGTCACTTTTGAATATACAGCTGATTGGATAAATTGGCCTGTAAGCAAGGTTGTAAGTGGAGTTGATTGTACTAATGTAAATATAACAGAGAAATCTGATTTTTAGCCATGCTGGCGGCTCTATGGAAGGTAATGTCTGTCTGTCGTTTGGTTAGTCGGTCCACCACTTTTGTCCAGACTGAAAATATCAGTTACTGGATGATCCCCTGACTTTTTCTCCAGCGCCACCATGAAATTGGCATTTGTGGCTTTGAGTAAAATGTCTAAACAACTATTGGATGGATTCTTATGAAATTTGGTTCAGACATTTACTTCCCCCTCAGGATGAATTGTAAAAACTTTGGTAATCCCTCAACTTTTCATCTAGCGTCACCAGCAGGTCAAAATTTAAATTTGTTCAACACTCTGTTTTATGACCAAATAGCTGTAATAGCTTTGCATTTTGATTTAAATACTGTAATCGTCTCCACGTCATTTTTTATTTGTGCTGCTGTCATGATACAGTACAACATACATACGAGTAGATTTTTATTTACAGTAAAAATAATACATGCATAGCACCAACACAATTATCACAGTAAGTTATTGATTTCATAAGTTATCAGCTTTATGTAGCCTACTGCTTAATATTGTGAGAGGATAATGAAGCATATTGTTTTACTTCCACTCGATTCCCTTATGTCGTGTTTTCAGGCTCTTGTGGCCTGAAAAGTGGGCGAAACCAAATACTTTTACCAATAAACCAAATACATTTAGAGGTCCAGACCGGGGTGTAGCGAGGAAACATTATACTTAAAGCTCCCAGCACTATACGCACAAATACACAATCAATCATCTAATACCTGTGTCTTGCTTTTCCATAGTTTCTCTGCTGACAACAGTAATCGTCGGGGTGCTGAGCCTCTGTACCAGAACAGCAGGGTCAGAGTTTGCTCCAGCAGCTCCTCAGATGAGACTGACAGCTTCAGGAAACCTCCTCCTTATCATGTGGAGAGGGAACAGAGGAAGAACCTAGAGCCCAGGCCTGCTGCTCAGGAGATGATGGAGTCCCAGTATGAAACTGGTTACACCACCGGTGACACTGGCAATGAGCTGGACCGGGACCACACAGATTACCTCTATAGGTGGGCCACTACTCCAGTTAATATGCAATCTGTGTTTGTATTTAAGCAGGGCGAGGTTTATTTGTATAGCACACTTCCTACACAGGGGCAGTTCAAAGTAGTTTTTATTTCTTTAAAGCAAAAAACAGGAAATACAACATAAAGCATTAAAACACAAATTAAAAGGGTAGAAACCATTTTAAAATTTAAGAAATAAAATGTAAAGAAAAAAGATAAAGACAGAGGTGTGGGCATAAAATGCAAGTGAAGTGTGTGTGTTTTCCCTATCATGTTGAAAAGATGTGAAGAGGTGCAGGCTAAAAATTGGGGTTACTATGACATTTAAGTTTAGTTACTTTAATCCAACTGAAAGACTTTTATTTCAGTGAGTTTCACTGAAGATCTGTGTTGTCTGCATGCTCTTTCAGATGCTTTTCCTCCCTATAAAATAACAGAATATAGTTTTTATAACACCATTTTTTGTAGTTTAAGGCAGGAAAACGCTTGAATTTAAAGACGTTGAATATCAGCAGCTTGAAGCAAGAAAAATCAACATCAGTGTCGTTTTTTGTAAAACCCCTTTGTTGTACCCAAAATAAATAATTTAAGACCAATCTGAGAGGAAGCGTTACTTCCTTCTGGCTTAACATTTTCTAATTAATCACAGCATTAATAGAGAGAATGTGCACTGCACTGAAACAGACAGTATTCATATTATTTCAGAAGAAAATGCTGTAACACCGCAAATACTGGCTAGCATCACTACTGTCTCCAAGGCAAGTTGGCCAACTGTTTAAATGATTTTAATTTAACACTGGTAAGAAGACTGATAAAAAAAATGAATTCCCTTCTCTTTTTGCCACAGCCTCAATAATAGTTTTAATTTAATAATCATTTCATGTCTTCATATTAATGTCCCACTCCAGGCTGTACCCAGAGATAATTTCAGACGAGCAGCGCCGGCAGTACAAGAAGGAGTTTGACTCCGATCTGGCCCGCTATAAAAGCCTCTGTGCCGAAATGGATGACATCAGTGACCAGATGCACAAGCTGAGCCGAGAACTGGACGCGTTGGACGAAGGCTCCATGAAGTACCAGGTAGGGGGAAAAAAACAGGAGGGAGGAGCGCAGAGTGGAAAATTCAGGGCGGACTGCCATAATATACAGTCATAGCTGTGCCTTTTAATTATATCTAACAGCTTAGTTCATCCTCAGTATGAGTCTGTTGGACTGCCATAGAAACACAAAGGAGTGAAGATGAACAAAGTCAGATTTCACTTTTGTGCTACAATTTCACAGTTGTCTTATATTGCTTATGTTATAAAGTCAGCACAATTCAGTGAGAGAATTTGTATTTCCATTTTTAGGGTGTGGCAGATGAATATAACCGACTCAAAGACCTCAAAAGGGTGAGTGGAATTGATGCCACTCTCATGTCTGTATAGAAATTATGAGGCTACAGCCAGCAGGCAGTTAGCTTAGCTTAGCACAAAGACTGGAAGCAGGGGGAAACATCTAGCCTGGCTCTTCCAAAGGTAACATTTCTTGGCTGGGTGCAGTGACTTCTTGGAGCCACAGCTGTTTCTGAGCAACCTCGCCAAATTTGAAGTAGGAAATAAAATCTTATACAAGAAATTGTCTAGTTTGGCATATAGACTAGGATATAACGTGTTAATTAGTGAGCTTTAGAGGTGAATTGTGGACAGAGCCAAGCTAGCTGGTTTCCAGTCTTCATGCTAAGCTAGGCTCACTAGCTCCTGGCTGTAGCTTCATATTCAACGTACAGACATGAGAGTAGTATTGATATTCTTATCTAACTTTCTGCAAATAAGTGAATGAGCGAAAAATGTCTAACTATGCCATGTACGCTACTGATAATGTTGATTGTTTAACATCCGCTTGCTTAAATTTCTCTTTCTCACAGACGCCAGACCATCAAGCAAAGAAGAAGCAGTGCAAAGAACTTCGACAAAAACTTTTCCACATCAAACGTCTGGTGAAAATCTATGACCAAGGTCTTTGTTAGTGTGTCTTAATAATTTGTCCAAACAGCTGAGGATGAACACTGACAGGGCTGAAGAAACAAGGATTTATCCTCCATTTATCCTTCCGTTTTACTGCTTTGCCGGCCTTACAGTCACTGAACCTCAACTGTCTTTGACCCTAATGTTTACAACTTCTGTATTAGTTTTGCAGCTGTCAGAGTGGATTACTGTCAGGATAGAGCTACTGATCGACTTTTCTCTGTGGTTGTGATATAAACTGCTTGACAACATGGCACTGTTAACATTTGGATTTGTTGTACCTTGTGTTAGGTTTTACTTTCCACTTCAGTGGCAATTTTAATTTAGTAATGTTTAATTGTTACACAGTGTTGTAGTATGGCAACTAATGAATGTCAGTTTTTATACAGAAACAATGTCTTGAATGGAGATGGAGCAATAAAAAAGTTTTTGGCATATGAATTCACTGTCATTAATACACTTATACATTTATGGTACATGTTGCAGTGTTTATTTGGCATTCTTCATACAGATGTAATTACAACACTTTTTCAAGTAGTTCAAAAAAACCAAAAACATAACAAAAGACACATCGTCATCTTTTGATTCTTTTAATAACGTTGCCATACACATGAAATTTTAAAAACTCAGTAACACAAAGATAAGAAAACATTAATAGTATATTTATCTTTTTTTTTCTCGATGACATGATTATGTGAGTTGTTGCCAAAAAAAAAGAATATCCAAACAACTTTCAAAAGGCCCGGTGGTAGATCAAGAAGCAGAGTTACATCCTTCTACTGGTTTTTCATCATTAAATGCTGAAATATGTTGTGTTTAGAGTTCTTTCCTTTCAAATATATCACTTGCGAGTTTGTAAACTCGCCTCTTGAAATACCTGTGTGAGGTAAATCCTGGTGGACCAGCAAATCAGGGCCCGACTTCTTTTAACTCGTCACAGATAGTGTGATGTTTTGGCATTGAATATCCTCCAAGTGCAGTTTTCCCACCAGATTTTCATTCATTACAGTATCGTCTCACATCATTCACAACAGAAGAGACTCACTCCGGTGCTTAGAGATGAGAGCATGAACATCTCTATGTCATATCAGCTGTAATGGCATGACGGTAAGCTTCTTTTTTGACATCTGAACAGATGACAGAGGTATTTTTATGTAAATACATATAGAAAAAAACATTTAGGAGCTAACAGTGAAAGCAATACTTTAATGTTTAAATGAACCTTGAATTACACAATGTAAAAGAATGAAACAGTATCAACTTAGCGGAGATCCAAAACAACATCTGAACATGCAAAAAGACAAATTTGGCCTCAATATATACATAATTCAATACATTTACCATGACCACCAGAAACAGCACTGATCGACGTAAACTGGCATTTAACTGGTAGTGTTGGTTATAAACTCTCATCACCAACTATATTTGTTGAGCTAATTCTTATTGTCTTAATTTGTTTGTTTTACTAGAACCCGAGTTGATGTCAGCCTGCCGTTTCTCAATTTGAAAAAAGCTCAATCCAAACAATGTTTAGTAGCTGAACTCACCATATTCAGTCAGTCAAAACTCATATTGAAAACACAAGTGAAAATCACTTTGGAGATCTTTTTTTTAAAAAGATACAAGACAAACGTTTGTGATGCTCAGAAGACTCATTTCATATTTCATAAGTGTCCCAAATTCATACTGAATAACAAGGCAGTTGTCAAAAAGAAGGCGGTTTCTGGTGAACAACATTTACAGAGGTTTGTGTTTAGGAAATATCAGACTAAAGCATTCTGATGTCTAGTGAGGTATTAGTCCGTTCTCATTTAACTTTTTAACATTGAACTTTTTTTTCCCAATCTTCTTCAACCACAGCAACAGTGAGCCCTGTGAATGAATGTGAATGCATTGTTCACTTGATGGTCAGGCAGTCACAAGAGTCCGTTCATCTCTCTCTCTCTCTGCTTTGTGTACTAATTATTCTATTTCAAAACCATCACTGAGGATGATATGATAGACTTTGGTGATTTTTCCTTGGTTTTCTTTCGGTTCCATTTGATCAGTTCCTTGGCATCTTCCTCAGTGAGTTCAGAAGTTTCTCTTCCACAGCGAGGCCCTTACTGTGTCTTATATTCAGTTCACTGCACAACCACAGCTTCCTGATGCTTCAGACTGTTCAATTAGATCCATTATAATCAAGATACTGTATTGTAATGTTATCAGTTGCGTGGATAAAAAGGTCACTGTATCACAAATGGTGAGCCATGAAAAATGAGCCCAGTGTGGGAAAAACAGTTCTGCTGACTTTCAGTGGCGGGACAGCTTTGTCCTGTCGATGTATTTGTAGCAGGGTGCTGCTGCCCTCTACATGAAACTGCGGCGTCTTTAGTCACTATGGCATGTGGGTGGTGACATGACTGGCTGTGGTGGCCATATCGGAGCCCAGCATGAAGAGCTGGTCTCTGGCCTGAGACCTGGCACCAGAACGAGTGGGCTGGCAACAAGACAGATCCAGCCTGGCACTGGCTCCTCTCTTCTCTGGTGGCCCGCGTGGAGACAGAGGGCTCATTTCATGAGGGGGAATAGAGCAGTTACAGTACAGTACATATGACGGCCAGCTGGCACTGCAGTTTCATAACCACACAGATGGATAGTGATGAGTCAAGAGGTTTCCTGTGGGTCCTTGTCGTCACTAATCCCAGACGGAGACCTCGTCCGTCGGGGGGCTACTGTCCCGGGACATACGGCCAGCTGATTGAGCTTCCGGAGAGCTGCATGTCACGGATCAGCGTCTCAATGGGTGTCTTTCCTACCAGGCGCATGAAAAAGAGCTGCGAGATGAGGCTGGCGGGAACGGCACGCAGAGCGGGGAGGCGCAGGAGCAAGCGTCCGAAGCGCTGAGGCTGACTCGGGTACTGCATCCTCTCGTACTCTGTCAGAGCCACCTGAGCCTTCTCCTGCAGAGACTCCACGTGGACTGGGTCTGTTAGACCACAGGCGTCTGAGAGGAAGGGAGGAGGAGGCAGTTACTTAATAGTGTGGGCAGGTTACATAAAGAGTCGTGATGAGCTGAGAGGAAGGTTGAAATCCCAGCAGATAATGTGATAAAATGCCCCCGATGCCCCATACAAATATAGTGCCTCATCATGTCTACACTAGAAGAACATCTCATTTAAAACCCCAAGCACAACTCTAAAAAATGAGCAGCATATGGTCTTTTAGTTTTAAAAAGATCTGAATGCTTTTGGAAGAGGTTCTCTCACTCAGCAATTTGTTTAAGGAAGCCACTTTAAAATGCACAGAGCTGCATAATGATCAGTGACAGCACTAAATTATGCAGCAGAGTGCATTATTGCATTTTCATTAATAAGCCAGGAGATGGTGCCATAGTAGGCAAATTCCAAGATTAAGGTGGCAAAACGTACCTGCAGTTCTGTAGACACTTTACTTTTTTACTGATTTTACTGTTATGTGACTGTAATGTGCTTTTAAACTCATAATAGTTTGTCTAGAGGGGCACCCCAACAATTCTGCACAGGTAAATCAGTTTACTAGTCATGCTTAGTCCTACTCAACTTGTGAAAACAGTCAGTTAATGCCTTCTGTGGCTCTGGAGGAGCTTTGTCAAGTCTGATCAAGTAACCCTGATGATGTCATAGTGATGTTATCAGGGTTATCTCAGTTTAGGCTTTGAGACTACAATTTTCTAAGAGAAAGCTTACGTTAAAAACTGGAGGTTGAAAGATGTGGGCTTTTACCAGGCAGGGAGGGTCTGATGAAAGACACTATCAAGTTGCATAATGGGAAACATAGGATCCAGTGTTTTTGGGGGATTGACTCATACAAGAGATTAAAAGTCAGAATATTGGAGCCACTGCTGCACTCATGTTGACCATTCCAGTCCAACAACTTTATGGAAGTACAACACTTAATCGCTGGAATGCCCCTTTAGAAGTAGTTCTGCAGCACGTTGTGTCACAATAACGGCAGATAAAGCAGAAGGGAAGCAACAATCACCTGGTGAGAACAGTGCAATGGCCTTGAGACAACTGTACTCCGCCGAGTCCACCTGCAGCCTGGTCAGCTTGTCCACCTGGTCCTGGAACACCCTCACCTGGTCCATGAAGGACACCACACGCTCCGCAGACATGGGCGAGGAGTGGAAGCCGGCCGCGGCCAACAAGGGAGCCATGTGGAGTGGCAGGGCCGACTGGGCCGCGTTGAGGATGAACAGCTCGCTCCAGCTCAGCCTCAGCAGGGCCACCTGTGGATTTGTTAGTGTGTTAATCAGATTGCCCTACACCGTTATCATCCATTTTTAATGCCCGCTGTATTCATTGTATATTTATGTTTTGATGTTTCCTTCAACATATCTTGTCTGTCTTTTTCCTTTTTCCTACATTTCCACAACTACCCTCTGGTAACAAGGGAACAACTCTACAAAAAAAGCATCCAAACACATCAAACTATACTTTACTTACATATTGAATGTAATCTAACATTACTAACCTGGTCTGACACAGGCAGCTCAGGGAAATAAGGGATGTTTCTGGCCCACTCCACGGTGCTGAAGAGTAGCCTGGCAGCCAGTTCACAGATGTTATCGATCCCCATGGCGTTATCCGGACCGGCCTGTTGGTTGTACTGGTGACCATACCGACTGCTGGGATAAGGTTCGGCTCGCAGCAGCTGGGAAATGAGCTCTGACACCGGCTGACCCCCACCACTTCCTCCGTTGTTGTTGTTGTTATAGAACTCGCCACCAAGGCCGCTGGCGCCACCTATGGGCGTGATGGAGGGGCTGAGGCTCGGCTGAGGTGGGATGCGACCGCGTTGAACTGCTGTAGTTTGGTTGGGGGACAAAGGGGAGGGGAGGGGAGGAGGAAAAAAAGAGAGGAGACAGAGAGGAGACAGAGACAAGACGAAAGCAAGCGGAACGCAGAAGAGAAGATAAAGAGAGGAGGAAATGGTGAAGGACAAGGGGAGGTAAAGGAGGGGATTCGGAGAAGAAAACAGAGAGGAAGAAAAGTTAAAACTGAGTTCAGCCAGCGGTGTGTGTCAGATTATCAGCAGACAGGCTTGACCCGATTAGGAAGCTATTCTTCAAGATTAAAAGGAGGCATAATCGAGCCCAGACCGATTCCCTGAGAAGAGCGTGAAAGTGGGGAGAAATATTCTTGTGCCCGTCAGGCTAGATGAAGGTTATCTATGGAAATAAAACAAAGACCCTGAGACAAGAATTTACTCTCCATTAAAGTTTTAAATCCCTGCAATATTCATTCTGGAGGAGAATTACAACATGCTATCGCGGTAACTTTAGTACATCCCAATCTTTACACACACAGAAGATTACTTCTGCACTCAAAAACACCCTGTGAGACTAAGAACATCACTTAGTGCAGAGAAAGTATCATAGCCGTGACAGAGAGCATTACTGCTAAAACCGAGACAGCGGGGCAGACTACTGAATAGAGACTCATTCATTTGGGGATATGAGTTCATGTGGTTAGCATCTGTCCTGCTTAAGTGTCCTTGAGCAAAAAACTGAACCCATTCCAGCCCAAGGAATGCTGCTCTGTAGCTGAGCTTGACCTCTGACCTCTTTGCAGAGGTGGTCAAGTAGAGGGAATTTCTCTGTAGGGAGCCATAATGTGTCTCATTAGCATTAGTATGAGGGGGAAAAAACAGCTCTGGTTGTTTTAAAATTCACAAACCTTCAGACATTAAAATATAACTGTATTTTCTATGGTTGCAATGTTGAGAAGCCTTACAAATCTATAAGCACTATATTTATTCGTTATTTGTTTCTGCGTGTCTATCGGCATGACACTGAATGATGCCTCACTTGGGCTCCACCACTTAAGGTGAAATCCCCATATTGGATTCTGCCTGATCGAGCCAACAAGGCAGAGGGGTTTCTGTAGCTTCAACCAGAGGCTTAAGGCTCTGGGACGCAGGTGTCTTAGCACTGTAGCCCTCTCAGTCACTCTTACGCAGGCACTAGATTAAGCCACTTAGTACATGGCATTGAGCTGACACGCATGGCTAGCTTAGCCATGATAGGGCCTAGACAGCCATGTGTGGCATTTTCTCTGGAGCTCATGGAGCAGAGGAGGCAAGATAATGACAAAGGCAAATTTGACTATGATTGATTTTCTTCTTTTCTAAGAGCAGCTGATTGAAGTAATGAAAAGCCTCTTCACTGAAGGAAATATCAATTATTTTCAGTTTTTATACCAATTCCAATTTTGCATTTGCAATATTGCACATGTATAATCACAGCGTGTCCCTCAGTGTCTCCCATCCTTTGCGAGGGATCAAAGTGGATTTATGGATCAGGGTAGACAGATACCTTCTTTGCGCATGCCAACACGGAAGCACTTCTTCAGTCGACAGTACTGGCACTGGTTCCTGTGGTGCTGATCAATCTGACACTCTCTGTTTGACCTGAGAACAGAAACAAATGATTATGGGACTACAGGTGACTGATTATACATGAAACAGTTACAATGGCACCAACTTTCTTTTGAGTTTTAGCCACTTCTCTGAAATGAATCCTTCTGCACTAATGCAGTAACAGTCAGATTTACTGCAGGTGTCAGACTGTGTGATCTGCTCTCACCTCAACAAGTGGTTTTCTGATTTTAATCTGTTTTTCACACAGATTATCAAAACTATCCAAACCTAATGATAAATGTGTAACCAATCCTACTTTACGGCAAGTGAAAATGTGAAAAAACTGCTCAGTGATGCAAAGTCTTCATCTTCTATAACAAAACATTTTGATATATATATATATATATATATATATATATATATATATATATATATATATATAAAAAGCTGTTTTCACAGATTGTCTAAGTGTCTGCAGCATGATACAAACACTTCCTTTTTACAGTGCTTCTGAACATTAATAGTGCATCATGAAACTTGAATTTTCCATAAGGCTACAGGAAACGTTGACATGCTTAGAAGGCAGATTGTATCTTTCAGTGTTATTTCAATTGCATATCGCAACTGTTCTTATGTGTACTTTACAACATTTAATTCAACTCAAGTAGTACTGAAACACTTACTGTCGATTAATCAATAAGTGAATCAACAGAAAAAATTGTCTGCAACTTTTTTGATAAATCAGTCATGCCAAACATTCTCCGGTTGCAACGTCTCAAATGTGAGGAGTTGCTGCTTTTCTTTGTCATATAGAACTGTAAATTGAATATGTTCAGGTTTTGGACTTTGGTCAGACAAAACAAACAATATGACGACATCACCTTGGGCTCTGAGAAACTGTGAAGGGCAGTTTTTATTGATTATTTATCGACATTTCATAGACTAAACGATGAATCAATGAACTGTAAAAATAACCGTAAGATTAATCGATAAGTTAGTTAGTTGCAGCCCTTTGATTGTAATTATTGAATTCAAATTGTATGTGGTGAGTCATTTACAGTAAATAGAAAGGTACAAAATTACACTCTAAATTTGACAGTTTATCTCTCTATAATTAATGACACTGAAGTCTTTGTTTAACTTTAACAATGTGGATGTGGACATGGTTCTGCATTATAGAGACACCTTTATTTGTGGTTCTGTGTATGACATGCTTCACAAAGAAGCGGGGCTGCAACTGACCGTTGTTTTCATTATCGATTGATCTGCCACTCTTTTCTCAATGAATTGTTTTGTCTGTAAAATGTGAAAGAGAATAGTGAAAAATGTCCATCATAGTTTCCCTGGAGCTGACGGCAACATATTCAAATGTACTTGTTTTATCTGATTCCAGATATTCAGTGTCATACAAGACCAAAAAAAAAAGCAGAAAATTCTCACATTTTCTTGGCATTTTAGCTTGAAAATGTACTCAAAAGATTATCAAACTAGTTGCCGATTAATTTTTATTGACCGACCAATCGATGAATTGTTTCGGTTCTATAATAGAGACACCTTTAATATTGTGAATGTGATGTTTGTGGTTCTGTGTATGACATCTTTCACACAAGGAATAGCAATGACACATTCGTTTTGTGTAACTGTAACAAAGTCAAATTATCTTTATGCATGAGATATACTCAGGAACTTATCATTTTCATTAAATAGAACAATTGAAATGAAAACTAAAAAATCCAACCATTAAACAAATAAATGGCAGAAATACACGTGGAAAGAGTTTGTGTGTTAACACCGACATGTTAGAAGTTAGAAAGACAGCAGCCACATGTTTATGAGTCATATCGTCTATTATCTCTATCTGTATCTCCTATCGATACATAACCATGTGTCGCTGTTAACTTACGTAACATTGTACGTTTTCCGCAGGTTTTTTAGAATTATCAGCCTTATCAATAAACACAAACATTACCCACAATGCCCTCTCACCTGCAGGTGTAGCTGAGGTTGCGTCTGACGCTCCTCTTGAAGAAGCTCTTGCAGCCCTCGCAGGTGAACACGCCGTAGTGTTTGCCGCTGGACTTGTCCCCGCACACCACGCAGTCCACCACGCAGGCCTTGTCGTCGTCTCCGGCCTCCATGTCGCTGCCCCCCGCCTGGGGAGAGCCGTCCTCCTCCTCCCCCCTCAGGTAGCTCTTGTCCCCCAACCCGTTTGTGCCCCCATTGGGATCTCCCCAGCCCCCACTCACCATGGCCATCGCTTGGTTACCGAACCACCGCAGAAGAAAATGGGACAGGCAGCCAAGATTTCTGGTTGCTGTCAAGGTAACACAAACATCAAAAGTCCAGATTGTGTGTTTGCCCTCACCTGAAGAGAATCAGTACTTTCTGCTTGCCTCTGCTCTCATTTGTTAATTAAGTCTCTTGATTATTTCAGAGCATATAACAGCAGAACTGTGTGGGGGGGAAACTGTCCTCAGGCTAAACAAGCAGATGTCAGGGAGAAAAAAAAAATAGGCTACAGCATTGAGGAGGAGGGTGTTTGGCAGAAAAAACAAGAGCAGTTCTGTCTCCTCCCACTCCACTATGACCTGGAAACAGTCTCAGTGTGGCAACTTTTAGTTTTGCATGCCTGTGGATTTCAATACCCCCCTTTCTCTTTCCCTCTTCCCTCATCCACCTCGCAGCCCCCGTGTGTCGTTTTTCTTGTTCCTTTTTCTTCGGACCAAATCCCTGAGATGGTTTGAGAGGAGCCTGTTCGAGCGCTGCCCGGTCGAACGGTGTCACGCTTCAGCCGAGGAACCTTTCACAGGAAACAATGAGTCAAGCACACAGTCCTCCTTAAACAGAGAGCAAAGGCAGAGCCATTTGCGAGGCGAATGACACGAAAGGTGAAAATCTCCCTCCACCACGCCGCTCCACACACTGCTCTCTTTTCCTCACTCTCACACACACACTCCCAGCTCTGTCTCTGTAGCAACAGTAATGGCTGAAAAAGGACCTCAGTGTGGCTCGCCTTAGCACATGCCTGGAGAGGCTTTGACCACCCCTCTTAAAGTACCCCTTACACTGAATTTGTCTTTGCTCACATCATATAAGGCAGCTGTCTGCATGAATATTCACCTCTAAATCCTTCTAGAAATGAAGTCAAGCTTACCTCAGAGTGAACCTTTAATGGTGCTGTGTGTACGGCTGAGAAATAAATCCTTTTCTCGCTCTAGATCTTCCTTCCATCCAGCGAGGCTGCAGACACAGCTCCCCTGTTCTGCTGTAATCCTCTCAGCGGCAGCATTGTGACCCGCAATGAAGACATTCCAGATCGAGCGAGACAAGTTGATGTCCGCACAACAACAACATCACTTTCATGTGGTCGCGGGCTCCTGCGAGGCACCGCCAGCTGCGGCAGTGGCGGGCGAGGGCGACGTGGACCGCCTGCGCTCGCCTCCAAAATACTCAACACGAGTAGATCCTCAACACAAGGAAGTGATCTCTCTGCCCCGCTTGTTGTGGCACGAGTGCTGGGTTGTGACGATATCCTCTGCGCTGCTTCCTTCCCGAGGAAAA
>NTHP01000393.1:293631-345850 GCA_003416845.1 Oplegnathus fasciatus | reverse complement strand
ATAAGTGTACCACTAGTGTAAATATGTGTAATGTTTGTAATTTGAGAGAACTGACCCTTTAACACAATTTTCAAAGCACACACGTTGTTAGAAGCCTCCGTCTCAAAGTGCAGGAGAGCACAGTTGGCGTTGCTGCAGAATTACAGCGCTGCCACCCTTTACACAGGATGCACTTATATCCTTTCTATACTGGATATATCCGTTCCAGACGCACACACCTTTAAACCTTTGACCATACTCCTACTTGTTTTTGGAAGTAGCTCATAGTGTAAGACGGGCAATTACAGTTCCATGTTGCGCAGGTTTATTTATTTAATGACTGGATAGACTGAAGCAGAGAGCTTCTTTGATGTATTAAAGCAGCACGTCTCTGCTCTCCACAGTGATACAAGCCTGAATGTATTCTCTTCTTTTATTTTCATAATCTAACAATATAACTATTAGTCACTTTTTACTATAGTACATATAGTGTAGTTTGACATTTTGGGAAGTATTCTTTCACTTTCTTTCTGAGAGTTCGATGAGTAGATTGATACCACTCACATGAAGCTACAGCCAGCAGCTTGTTAGCTTAGCTTAGCTTAGCATAAAGACTGGAAACAGGAAGCAGCTAGCCTGGAGTCTAGTCGTTGAGATTGCTAGGTTACACATCAGTTTTTGTACCGAGTAAATAAACAAAATATATAACGTGTTGACGAGTGAGCTTTAGAGCTGCTGGTGGATTTTGTACCATTGAACAGACCCTGGCTAGCTGTTTCCCCTTGTTTCCAGTCTTTATGCTAAGCTAAGCTAACTGGCTGCTGGCTGTTGTTTCATATTTACCGGACAGACATGAGAGCGGTTTCAATCTTCTTAACTAACTCTCAGCAAGAAAGCAAATATGTGTATTCCTTTGATTCTTTCTCGTTATTTATGTTGACCTAAAAAGCTCATTATACTTCGATATCTGACAGTCAACTCCTGGTCAAACTGTGCACTGAAGAGTTTGGGCTAACTCAGACAGTTAACTCCAAAATATAAGATTCTTAAATTCATGAATACAGTGAAGGTCTTTTACAAAACCATAAAACAGACTCTTACAGTAAGCTTAAATGATTTTGAGTGCCCTCCCTCTTTTTATGAAAATAATATTCTTTATAATGATATTCATTATTGTATGAGAACTCATGCAATAATGAGAATTACCTTGTAACTGATACAAGACATTAGTGTGTCGTACAAATTATGCAACAAGCCTCTCTTACTGATTTGAGAGTGCTGCGTCAGCCAGTTTGGCAACATCCCGCAAATGGATCAAAAATGTAAATACGTCCACAAAAAAAACCCTTCCACACCCAGTGTTTCGAAATGAAGATAAAAACAACCCACTTCAAGCTCATATCAGCACTGTGACTGTTTATGTCGCGTGTTTGTCTCTGATATCCTGCGTTTGTTGCCGCCTTTTATCTAGGATCTTGTCCTGAAAGTTGCTGCAGATTTGGCCATCAACAGTTCCTTTATGAATTACTGCTTCCTGTCAAGATGAGGCCTGGCACGTCAACAATGCCCGGCAGGAAAAAGTTGTGGCTGTTAACTGTCAGGCTCAGTATTTCATTTTAAATTGCGAATCTGTGTGTGTTTGTGTGTGTGTGAGTCCTATGAGGCAGAGGGCAGCTTACCCACGTCATCATGTTGGACTGAGACTCGCGGCATCAAAGAGCCACTGAATGAGAACGTCAGAACGACTACATGAGCCATTGTCCTCCTTGCCTACTGTGCACCGGAAAACACTGTTCATGATCCCATAAAAATGTTTTTGGCACATTTATGGAGAAGCTGCACACAGTGAGTCCAGTGAGGTCTATATGGCTTAGGAGTTTGCGCAATAGAAAACAGAAAGTGTTTCCAATATAAATATCAGATAACCAATAACACATTTTTTTTTTACATTCACACTTTAAAACTTTGTACTGATTCATTCAGCATTAAATGCTCATGAAAAATCAAACATGTCTTATAGGCTGTGACTGGGAACGCCAACATTTTCAAGGACAACACTGAAATGGCTTAATGTGTTGAGCACAAGCCCAGAAAAAAACAACACGTGTGTGTGGGTGTGTATGTGTGTGTGAGGGTTTGTCATGCCGGCCATGTGTGTGTGTTGACAACCTCTGCGTAGGGAAGGGCAGCCAATGGAGCAGGGAGATTGCCTACAGAGGGAGGGGACTGAGACCAGGGCAACTTTCCATCATGGAAAGTGTGTGGCCAGAGGAGTTTATAAATTCCTACCCATGTATACACCTCACCCACAATCTGATCAATTCTGGTGCTATCAGCGCTGCAGAGAGGAAACATCTGGCCAACGTCCGTATTGCGTTGGGCTTTGTTAGAGAAAGGGGCACAAGTTTTACAAGAACTGGACTGTGAAATCCGCTGGCTGGTCTGAAACAATTCAGCATTGTCTTATTGGTTCATTTGGCTTGCAGAGTGCTGAGGAGGAGACATGAACCGGGTTTGAACTTGACTGGCTGCTCAAAGTAACCCTCAAGCCTTGGACTGTACTAGATACTAGTCCTCTGCGACCCTCCTCTGGCCATCAGTGCCTACAGTATCATGTACAGCAGTAGCTACTCCAAGTACAGCCCGGAGGCAAAAAAGAGGATGCAGTACCGCTCAAAGGCCAAGAGCTGCGGCTACTACATGCGCATCGTCTTCTTCTTCTCTTCGCTCATTCAGTCTCTTATCATCGTTAGCCTGGTGCTCTTTCTGATCTACGGTAAGAAGCAGGACTCGGCGTCCACGTCACGCATCCAGGACCTGGAGGAGAGCTTCAGCCGACTCTCCATAGAGAATGTGGCCCTGAGGGAGCAGAGGAAGAACCTGACCAACTTACTCAATACCACCATGACTAACAAGGCCCGAAACGACTGGGACCTGGCCAGGCTCCGCAGCTTCGCCAACATCTCACTAGTCATTATCCAAGACTTGGAAAAGAGGATGGTGAGAAACTAAGTCAAGCCTTTTGATTATATCTAACATACAAGTTCCTGTCTTTAGTTATTTAGTATGAGTGTTTTCATATGTACTTTAACTTTTATGTCCAATTTGGAATTTAACTCTCTTAAGGTGTGGATATGACTGTGTCAGTATAGTTCACAAACTGTTGTTTAAGTCAAGTTACAGATGAAGGTAAAATACCTATCAACATACTGTATATATATACATATATAAATATATATATATATATACATACATACATACAATATTATAAAGAGCTTTAACGGTGTCATACTGGCTTCAAATACTGAATATATATATACACTGATTACTATCTAAATGTGATTTTGATGTTTTTTAATAAATAGGGTTGTAAAATGTAGTGGTGAGATATTATTTTATAGTTATTTTATAGAGGCAACACAGCAGATTATTTGAATAATAATTACTATGAGTCTAAGTAGCACTTTAGACCCACATGTAAATCAATTGTTTTTCCTGTTTGTCTACATTTCACAAATGGTCTGGAATAAATCACTAAAACAATAATGGCTTTTCTTTCACTAATGTTAACAGCAACAGTGCAGTGGCGAGTTGTTGATGTGCAGGTCCGCAACACGTTTTTCTGGCATGTGCCCACCACTACGTAAGTCTGACATTTCTCCAATGCAAACCCATAAATAATCAAATAAGTGTACGAAACATTTGAGTTATTCTTCCCAATCCTCACCAGCAGTCAAACATCTGCCACTTGTTTTGTTTGTTAATAAAGTTTTAGAGAAACATATATTTGCTCACTTCTTTTCTCTTTTGCCTTTATACCTTTTTAAAGGAGGTGACTGTAACTGTGGGCCACTGACTGAACAGCTGAAAGCCAGGCTTGAGCTTGTGGACTCCAACTTCACGCAAACAACGCAGAGGATGAGGATGGAAATGGACCAAACTGCCAAAGAAAGGGACACCATTAACTTGGAGGTCATCCGTCTGAGGAGGGACAAATCCACACATGAGAAGGAGGTGGACTTCTTTAGACAAAAATGCAAAGATGACTTTGCCCTGTCCTTGAGTGGCGTCTCCAATGTCTCCAAGGCTTTCCTGGAGAAGATCGATTCCCTCTTCCCTACACACATCGCCTTCCAGCTCACCTGTCCGAAACAGAGGGAACACCTGGAGCAGATCCGCACCAATTGCTCTAGCCTGTCCAGAGAAGTGGAGGACAAGTTCCAGCGTTACCTGGACATCGTGGGACAACAGGTGTCAAGCATCCAGGCTGAGAACAGCCGCTTGAAGGCAGAGAACTGGCGACTGTCTGAGGACTACCGCTGGTGCGGCCAGAACCGCACGGGCCTGATCCAGCAGCACCGACAGACCTTAGACAAACTTCAGCGGAAACATGATGAGGACAAGGAGAGGCTCCTGATGGACAAGATGAGGCTAAATGGAGATATAGAAGTCCTGGTCAATACTGTCAAATATAAAAGTAAAGTGGCTGAGCACCTTACAGAGCAACTCAAGAAGCTCAACATGTCCTGCATTTCTACGGTAAGAAAACAAATGCCACAACTGATTACATGAACATGTTGTAAGCTCTGCAGCATACCCTCTAGGGGCCACAAGCTGGGCTGTTTGAGCTCTTCTGTATTTTTCATTCAACCTTTAATTACCAATGTTACATCTTAATTGCTCAAGATTAAATATTTCAGTTTTACTTTAAGAGATTTTTAGATAACACCTACTGTACCAAGAACAACCTTTTAAAACCCTCTGAACCACGTTTATTGTTCTTTTTAATGAAGCTGTTTGCCAGTGAAGGCAGTTAAGAGGAGGAAACACAATGAGTATCAAAAACAATGATTGATTTTGTCTCAGTTTCACTCAGGGAACTAATTGCAAGCTGTAAACAGCAGCAGATATTACATGCAGGGAATACTGAGTATAGTATAGTATAATGTAATATGAGTCTATACAGGTCATAATATAGTTTACATGGCGTAGCTGTTGACTTAAACTACAAAACTCCTGTTTTATGTCATGATCTGCATTTGTGCAGCAATTGCGCCATTTTGAGCGCATTTTGAAGGTTTAGCTTTGTTGTCAATAATACTCTCCATCTCTGAAGTCTCAGAAGACATATTTGCTTATATAACACCTGTAGAAAAACTAAAATACTAACAAAGTCCTTATCCCAGTGCTTTGAGATCTTAAGGCCTTACATAAGATGTATGAGCTCTAACCAGGCTGGTTATTGGAAATAATCCAGCTTTAAGTGCACAGGAGGAGGTGGAGGAGGGAAATTGTCTGCCAGTAAAGTACAAGAGATCAGAAGGGTGAGAACTGGGCAAATATTTCCATCAGTTGTTCTGTTAAGTGTCTGCTGTTATGGAGGAATCTGGTGACTTAAAACAGAAAATATAATTCATTATAATCCTGATTTGTCAATTCAAATGAGTTTGGTTGCATCATATAATGTTAATGAAATCCATTTTTAACAAGTAGAAATGTTTTAGAATCAGTTTTCCCATATTAACATTGCTCTCATTTGATTTCAGATAGGGCCGGGTGGATATCCAGGAGGGCCGACCTTTCGGGGAGGCACACAGACTCAGACTGGGTTGGGCTTCTTTGGTGGGAATCAGCCTAGTAGGACAGGGACAGGAGGGTTGAGTTCAGTATTCAATAAGCCAGTATCAACTGGGGCTGGCTCTTCCCTCTTCCCAAGTGGGTCAGGTAGCTCCACTGGGTTAGGATACAATAAGCCAGTATCAACTGGGGCAGGCTCTTCCAACTTCCCAAGTGGGTCAGGTAGCTCCACTGGGTTAGGATTCAATAAGCCAGTATCAACTGGGGGAGCTTTCTCAAGCTATGGATCAGCAGGGTCAAACCCAAGTCTTAGCTCAAGTGGGACAGGCTCAAATAAGCCAGCACTGAGTGGGAGAGGCTCATCAACCATTGGGTCATCCTCTGGGTCAGTTGGGTCAAGCCCGAACCTTAGCTCAAGCGGAACAGACTCAAATAAGCCAACGTCAAGTGTGAAAAGCTCCTCAGGCTTAGGGTCATCCTCTGGGTCAACTGGATCGACGAGTAAAAGTGGGTCGAGCAACTCTGGATTTTCTTGGCTTGGGTTTGGGAGCAGTAACTCAGGACAAAGTAAGACAGGAAGTGGGACAGGGAAAGGAACATCAAGTGGGAATAGTTATGGTGGCACTGGATCGTCACTTGGTGCAGGAAGGACCAGTGGACTGGGGGGTGGCCAAGGTGAGAATAAATAAATGTCGTACTTGCAATTGTTTGTCTGTAGTTTATTATTCCCATTCTGGGACATTCTTTAAGTAAAGGTGTGGTTCACGCACATTACAAAAAGAATATTTTCTCACATACCTCTGGTGGTATTCAGCCATGCAGATCGTTTTGGTTTTATTTACCCAGGTTTTGAGAAATCTATCTCTGAGATTTCTGCCCCTACCCCAACACAATAAGGTTGAATGGAAATGTATGTGTAGTGCTTAAAGCGTTGAAAAACTAGAATTTAAAAAATCAGTGTCTTTGTGTGTAGCCTTTGTAGAATATAAGTAGAAATGCTAGCTATTAGCAGTTGTTTAGTATTGTAAAGCATAAATGCAGCTTGATTGATTATCTCATGGCAAAATAATGACAAACCACTGTTTTCTCATGTTTAACCAACAGTCAGTGTTGCTCAGCACATTCAAGATCTGCAACGCATCATCAATCCTGCTGTCCCAGAGTGAGTACTGAGTATCTTTGCCTTTAGGTTGAATATGAGTATGAAAGTGCTGCACACTGGTTCCTACTGAAGACATAACTATACAAAAACAGGCCACAAATATATAATTTTTTTTTAAAAAGGCTACCTGATTTTCTAAAACAGCAGGGCACTGTAGCGTTTAGCAAATGTTTCTCAGACAGAAGTAAACAGTGCATTTGTTTGGGACTATTTTCAGCTGTGGATTAATACACATTTGCTGCACTAGTGAGTATTCACAGCAGGACGGTGTATGCAGGATTGAGTCAAAATAAAGTACAATGCCCGTGTTCATTGCAATGAAGGAATATGTCACCCAGTGCAAGAGTGTGGATCATTGATGTGTTTTTGGACAAAGCTATATGACAGAAAGGGATGAACTAAATCAGGCATTGACTACTTTCTTTCTTTCTCACTCACTTTCACTCATTCTTTCTTTCTTTCTTTCTTTCTTTCTTTCTTCACTTTCTTTCTTTTCCAGGGAGAAACAAGATCTTTCCAGAATGTTGGGTTAGTTCATCTTGATGAGAGAACCCAAAACATAAAAGAGATATATCTTCCACTGCATCTATTATGCACAGCTGAATACAAGCTTCTCATATTGAGTTTATTGTATAGCAATATAAATGTACCACGTATTCTACACTGTTTGTGACAGTTTATACTTCAATATGCATTTAGAAAAGTAATTTGAATAACTTTTGCACTTTTGAATGTAAAATGTGAAGTTTGTGTGTTAATGATTTGTATCTATGCAGCATGCAACTTGGCATGAATAAGCACATGATGTATTTTTACACTGTGAACACAGAAAAATAAAAGCTTTGTTTGAATGTAAGAACATCAACTGTGCCTGTCTCTTCTTTATAAACAAAGCTATTTAAGATATTACCCAATGCAGACCCGGAAATAACTGTTTGTCCCTGTGTGCGTCACCTATTGTGTGGCTAATTGTCTACAAATGACTCCCCAACCCCTCCTGTGATGTTTCAGGCAAGATTTACTGGCAAAGCGATTTAATCCCTCCAGCATGTTTATGTTTACCTGCCAACCTGTCAGCATGCCGGCGGAGGCAGATGGGAGAAACCTTTGGAAACGCTCTTGTATACATGCTGTTGTTAAAAACAATGTGCCATCACTTAACTGTAGAGAACACGGATATCCATAGCATAAATAAAATCCTAATATATCTCTTATAAAGAACACATGATGGGGGGGGAGATGGAGTTTGTCTTGGTGTCTGATCTGTTCTGACCTTTCCCAAAATATGCCTAAACACAGCAAAAGCAGCCAGACTTTATTTTTAATCTTTGGTGATTGCTTAGTTTATAAAACAAAGAGACAGAGATTAATACAGAAAAATATAAGTGAATCATAGAATTAATTCAGTGCAAATTTACTTTCGTTTGGACCAGTATAACATAACCATGGAGCCAACATGGAAAACAAACCGTCATGAGAACAGACAAACATCCTGTTCGTCGCACTATGGAAGGATGGGAACGTACTGTTAATTCAAGAACCAAAAGTGTATTGTGTTGGCGCCAATTAATAAATACAGTACTTAGACTTGACCGAAGGGAGAGCTCTTTCCCGTCTAAAGGATATCCTTTGTTTAACATCAAGTGTTTTTCCACATTTGGGATGTGCAGCTTATTGCAGGAGTAGCTGTGAGGATATTAAAGGTCAACTGGTTGGATGCTTCTGGGAGTCGCTTTATTACAATGACTGAGACACAGGATGCGTCAAAACTACTTCACTGGAAAATCTTCATGATGATGCTGGTCTGTGCAAACATGTTTCCTGTCATCTCAATGAGTTTTCCTGTCGACTCATGTAATTTCTTTATTCCCTGTACACAAATAACACAATAACACATTGTTTCAACTGACACAGTGGACATAATTATTACTACAGCATTATTTCATTTGAACTTACAATTGCTTTACCCCATATACAGAAGAACAAACTGCTAAACTACAGAAAAATATCTGAAATAACAACAGTAATACTAACCTAAAGATAAGGGAGAAATAAGTGTAAATAAGCATCTGTTTCGAAGCAGTTGGTTGTACGTAAATGCTAAGGTTATGTCCCTAAGACAAAGTGAATCTCATTCAAACGCTTCGTGTAACTATGATTATTTTAAACTAGTACTGCTTTACACGGCATGAGATGACTCTGGTAAAACAATACACATTGCACACAATACAGATTAGACAGTGAGGACAGTGAAGAAGGGAGGCACTTGTTTGGAAGCAGGTGTACTGTATCAGCTTGTGATCGTGCAACACAAAGGTCCAAAGCAAGGGCAGATAATTCATTTCATTGTCGGGGGGACAATAAACATAACAGTTTCCAAAGAGCAATTCCTGAAGCTGTGCTGCCAAAAGTACTGTTGTAACAGTTAATAATGTATTAAATGTATATATATCAGCCTGCTAGCAAAATGTACTTACGGAACTAGGGGCACCCAAAAAAGCTCCTCCCACTTCACAACTCTATTAGATCTACAAGAACAGCATGGGTATGTGGTTCAATGCCAAGCTGTTTGTTGTACAGTACTCCAGTGAGCCTAAGAAAAGTTGCATCTGCAGTATTTTATTATGTTGAAATCACGTGCAAAACTTTAGGACTGCAGGATTGTCCTTAAAACTGAGGCTACGTTAGGTCTAGTTGCTCAAACACAGGTTACATGAAGTCAAACCCTTCGTCTTTAAGCAATTAAACTGACACATGTTTTCCTTTCCAGAACTCTTTCGCAGAATGAGGTCAAGGTGAAAGTCAGGGCTGCGCTGAAGGACTTCCACTGAAAAGGGTGGTCTGTGCTGGGGTAGATGTTTCCCTCTCAGCTGTTTCCAGCACTTACCTCACTCCCCCTCAACACTATAGTATCCGTACAAGAGAAAGGGTTTTGCCCCCTGATGTCTTTACCAGCCTGGGCAGCTATGGGACTGAGGGAGGCCAGGCAGACAGGAAATGCAATTAAAAGTCACAGTAAGGGGGAACATTAGCAGCCACAGACAAAAGAGGTCACAGTCCTGCAACCCCAGGTGAGGAAGGAGGTCGTAATTATAAGCACCCGTTCCCTTTCCTGCATCAGGAGGGGGAAGGAGGTGGCCTGGCAGGCTGCGACACAATGGCCCCAACTCTGCGTCAGAAGTCGCAGTGCTGTCTACAATGCTGAAGGGTCAAGATGATGGTCAAGCCAGTGATGAGTTTAATAATCTGTAGAAATGTCATTTAGCATCAAACTGACCAAGTGCTGGATGATCCTGATCCCAGTGGCACATGTGGCCTAAATAATGATGACCTACTTGGAAAATAAGAACAAGTATGGATAGACTTACAAATGTTAGACTAACAAACAAAACCTTATTTAAAGCCTAGGTAGTGTACAGTTTTGGTCTGAATTACTTTTTCAGAATTATGAAAGAGCAAAGTTTCACAGAGTTTGACTTTTTTTTATCCTTGTTGACAAGTTTTGCTTATATGACAAAATTACACAACATTATTGGCAAAGTTATTGTCAGTGACAGAACTAAATGATTTTGTCAACAACTTTACAAGCCCACTGTGTGGAGATACATGTCAAACCTCCTCTTTGGACCATGGGCACTCTGTTTATTACGGGGAGGACAGGGGTGTCTGGACACCCTCTTCCTGGGAAAAACATGAGTTGTACCCTTCACTCAGATATTTTCCAAGAAAATGAAAAGCAGAACATACCGGGCCTGAGAATGATGTGTACAGTCAGCTAACGCAAGATGGTTTATTGACCAACAGACCCATCACTCTGTTGGTTTTTTGAAAACCTAAAAGTTGCGACCCCCTGTAACTTTAAAAAAAACCCTATATGATCGTTGTGTTATCCGAGAGAGTCCTGTGTTTCTATGTTAAGCAACACTGAGGAAACTGTTGAAAGAAAAAAAAATGGAAATGGGAATACAGAATGGAGAAAAACTCTTCTGGAGCCACCCGATTCGCCCAATTCACAACTCTTTTGCCATTTTTCTTTTATGTTCCACATCTGTAGGGGATTACAAGCATTGCATGTGTAGAATAGTTTGAAACAAACTGAACAATTACAATTAATTTGAAGGTGTATTCTAGAGAAAGCTGGTTGATATTTGAATTCACCAGCCGAACAAATACACCCCTCCCCTCAGTGCTCCTTCAAACTCGTGCAAGTAGGCTAACTCACAGCATTAGTTTGTCCTGTGCAGGAGCATGAGTTCCGAGTTCCTATACCCGAGTCACTCTGTTTGTTTCCCATTTACAGAGCCAGGGCTGTGTATGAGCATTTTTTTTCAGTGCACACTCAGAGGGGAAAGTTAGCGGACCGTGAGGAGATATTTTCTGAAATGAAAAAAACTATGAAAATGTTATATCTTGTTTGTATCCCTTGGTCTGTATGTGTACCTACCGTATGTACCAAAGTAAAATTAAACAAACTGCAAATACGAGGCTTTACTGAGGAATAAATGACTGTTTCCTTAAGCGTCATTTGTTGTAAACACTGTGGATGTCATGAGCTGACCTACTGTAAGCCCAGACTGCTGCAACAGTGTCCTATTTATCTATGTCATTGATTATCCATCACATACTGAGAGCCTTACTGCTGCTACACCACAGGCAGGGATGTAGGGAAGATTACTGACCATCTAGTCTGCTAAGAAAGGGTAGCACAGCTAAAGCCACTGCAGTTATTTGGTTTCAATCCCTCACACTCACTGAGAGACATGAGTCGGGTGCACAAACGTGTATGTAAACACGTGCTGATGACCGCTAACCTCATTAGGTCGGGTTTAGGTGACAGGACGAACCTGGCTCAGCAGGAGGATGTCTGCTCTCTGACCCTGTCGCAATAATAAATGTTCTCTCATAATGAATAAATGACATTATTTTGCATGAGACCATATTATTCTGTTATTCTGTTTCCTGGTAGTCAACATATTGTTTGGAGGTTATCAGTTCTCTCTTTATTTTGAATAAAACAATATCCCAAGCTCATTTCGAAAGTGATGATTTCTAAAATTCGTAGGGGTCCATTTTAGAAGGTCATCTGACTCCAGCAGTTTCAGGTATAAACTATAAAAATAACAAGTTTTGACAGACAGGCTGCCCACAGGCCTACAACGTTTTCAGTTCAGAGAGCTTAAGTGATTTGACACAAACTTTAAACTCAGACATTTATAAAGCTTTGTTTTTTGTGTGTCTTTTTTTGTCTTTTTTCTGATGAGCTCTGATCATATTTTAGCATTTTATGGTCACATGATTTATTTCAGTTATCTGTCCTTAATATGGAATATGTGAAATACCCATCAGACTACTTTTGCATTTGTTTGTCTCAATCATCTACCTTTCTGTGCCTCGCCACTCCTTTTTTTCGTGTTAGAGGTTGAAGTTTTGTGGAGTTTTTCCTTATTTGAATCAAAGGTGTCACATGTTGTAAAGATTGTGAAGCCATCTGAGACAAATTTGTGATTTTTGGCCATATACATAAAATTGACTTGAAACTGGGCGTCTTCGTCAGGAGGGGAGTCGGAACATTTTTAACCTCAAGGTCGACATCTGGCTTTGGAAAATAATATAACAGAAAGACCTATAATCGTATTTAAATTTCAGAGTGAGGGTTATAATAAAGTAGTTTAACATCTGAACTATGTGACAGCAGCCTGACTCTTCCCTGGTGTCTTTGAGCATCAAACTGTCTACTGCCTCCATCTAGTGTCCATAGCAGTGTATTGCCATACTGGAATTGGAGGGAAATGAATGTGTCATGAATGTGTAATTAAGTTTCATTCTGGTTCTTCCTCTTTTTGCAGGTCAAAGGAGTACGGCTGTTTACAAAGTGTGAAGCGAATATTGCCCGAAATATTTGATGGACAAGCTGAATTTATTGGATTTATATGATCTGTTGCTGCAAAAAATATCAAAGTTCAGTCACAGTGATCTACTCTAGCTGCACGGCTCACTGTGAAACACAGACGCAAAACACCTTCTTCCAAGAGACAGAGCTGAGGGAGAATTTGTCCATGTGTCGACATGACAGTGAGAACCTGTGACAGGCAGACAGACGAGCCTTTGGGTGATGGCCCCAGCAGAAGGTGTGAATGAATAATTGATCCCAAGAAATCAAATTAGTGTCTCTCTGGCCCTGTCGGGTAAAACATTTCCACACAAGAGTTTTTATTCATTTTGCTGGTGGAAAAGGAGACATGCACATTTAAATACGGCACCATATGGTATTATAATTACACTCTCATTAAACTCTCCGAGCTGTTTACCATTCAAAGTGTTTTGAAGACGCAGTTGTGGAAAAGGGCTGGCTGACAAGCATGTTTATAGGGACTGTTGACAGAGTAATTTATTTAGACATCAGCCAACACGTTGTCTGATATACAAAATATTTACATAAATCTTAAATCTTAAAATCTTAAAACAGAAAGTGAACAGTTTCTGGAGCAATAGCTCCACCACTCAGGGTTTATGAGAAATTACAAATATGGGCTACTGATGTATTATTCTGTGGACTCTGTCAGTCTGTGGGAATTACATGCAAAGCTGGATTACCAACAAGGCAAAGCATGCAACTGCCCCCAGGACCCCAAAAAGCCCATGTTCACTGCGCCTCAGTTGGGTTAGGTAATTTAATTAGTTGCACATTTGTGAGAGAATTTGCACCACTGACGTATACTATCAACAGTTTTTACTGAAATGAATAGTTTGACATTTTGGGAAATATGTTTATTCACTTTCTTGTGGAGAGTTTGATGAGAAGATTGACACCACTCTCATGTTTGTATGTTAAATATGAAGCGACAGCCAGCAGCCGGTTAGCTTAGCTTAGCACAAAGACTGGAAACAGGGGGAAACAGCTGGCCTAACAGCACCTCTAAAGCTTACTTAACACATTATATCTCATTTGTTTAATCTGTACACAAGCTGAAGTGTAAAAACAACAACTTGTGGTTTTAAGGGGGTTTGTGACAAACAATTCGGTAGCTGGGCGCAGTGACTTCCTGGAGCTTCCACTGGTTTCCTGGCAGCCTTGCGTTTTGTTTTTACAGTTTTTGTAGAGATTAAACAAACAAAATATAAGATGCTAATTGATGAGCTTTACAGGTGCTGGCTGGACTGCTCTGGACAGAGCCAGGCTATCTATTTCCCCCTGTTTCCAGTCTTTGTGCTAAGCTAAGCTAACCATCTCCTGGCTTTAGCTTTATATTTACTAACTCTCAGAGAGAAAAGACTAAGCAGCAGGGGCCTAACTAACACATTTTTGCCCTGGGCTGCCTAACAAATTAATCCGGCCCTGCTACCTTAATCTGAGACACTGTCAATCATTTCATATGAAAAGCAACATATGAACCATTCTAAAATATGCCTTTAATATCAATTTTAGTGGTATAAATAGATTTACACATAGGCCCTGTTAATGTCCATTAATTCATATAAGAAATTTCGAACAGTCAAACTAGCTCCATATTTTTCGACAAATGGTGCATCTAAACATGTGGAAAGTCATTGTGGGACATGTAGTACAGTAGTGGCAGATTCATCCTGGTCACTATAATCGAAGGCATGGCGGATTGAACCACCTGCAGCTCTGCATGTGCAGCCAGGACACATATGTCATTGTTTATAGACCTGCATCCTGCGCGGTGTTTCCCTAAACTCTGTCGTCACCACCCAGTCACGACTAGTGCGCGTAACGTGTAGATGCCATGATCATGTTCCTCCTCCTCCTCCTCCTCATCTATCAGATACACTAGGGTTTTCCCTGTACATGCAACGGCCATGCAATAAAAGCAAACGAGTCCTCCGTGCAGTGCAGCCCCCATCACCACCACCACCACCACCACCTGGAGTGTGTGTGCACGCCACCATGCAAGCGGCGGGCACAGGAGCAGCTGATACCGACGCTACTGTAAACAGTAGCAGCAGCAGCAGCAGCAGCACCGCAGACGTCGACGACAGCGACGGGGCAGCGGAGAGGATGGAGAGGACGGTGCCAAGCGAGCAGCAGGACAGGACCATCAGTCACCAGCAGCAGCAAACGTCCTTAACGCCGTCCGGAGTGCTCGGTGAGTGTCACAGACATAGATAAAATACAGTACGTGTCCTGCGTGCGTACGGTGGAGCTCAGTGGAAGCTGTTTGTGTTGATTTGCCAAAAATAAAAAGGATGGGGATAAAAGAGATTAGGCTGCTGTGCATGGGCAATATGGTGCAGTCACTTGATAGACTTCACCTCACTGAATGACTCACAGGAGGCTGAAGGGGTCAATCGTCTGTGATTGGGTTTTGATTTCGGTGCGTCTTTCCTTTTCCCGCTACATAGTGCGCATTCCGACTCACACACAGGCCCGGGAAGAGTCAGGCTTTAGCGGGTCCACAGGTGCATGCAGGAGTCATATGCAGCGGAGGTGCATGTCCCGACGGGCTGTGCCACACTACACTTTGAAGAGTGTAAAGATTGTGTTGCAGGCTCAGGTGTCAGCTGTGTCCGTTTTGTCTCAGGTGCTGAAGACTTGAGGATTTTACGGGAGAAATATTTCAGTGGTGAGTAAGCAGATGACTGGTGTTACGGTTGTTCCTGGAACTGCATGTGAGGGTTATTAAGCAGCACTGAAAATTTGATGTGTTATAAGCTTTATTAGGGTCATCAGAGGGTTTACGTTGCTTCACTGGGGGCTCTGAGATTACCCATGGCATTTTCCAGGGCCTGAATTGCTGAGTTTTATGCCCACCCAGCATCTCTGGCAAAGAGGAGAGACTCAGGCGAAGGTCTGGTCATCTGGATATGGCCATATAACCTTTTACGATCAGCCTGAATAATGTCACCGCAGTTATTGCTTTGATTTGCATCTTGACCTCAAGCCAACTCATGTTAACCTATTAGAGAAAATCACTGATATGGATCAGGACCGGTACTGTAGGCTTACATGAACTTTAAACATTCAAAGGTTAATATACTGTAGCCTTTAAAATGAAACAATTTTAGATTTTCTAGGAATGGGCCATCATTTATAGTTAAATATAGTGGGCTTTTGGATGATTGGTTGGTTGTTTTCTTCTGGGTAGATGCCATTGGTTATCAGTTTATAGACATTGAAAATTATGATACAAGTTAAACTAGGACAGCAAAAGATTAATCTGATTTATTACCAAGCTCAACTGAGTGATATTGAAAAAAAAAAAAGACAAAATCAATATGTTTCAGTATCTATGTCCAAGCCTATCAGTATCCTAGATCAGTATTTATTGTTATGTGTATTTTATATCAAGCTACATAGCTGATGTTCTCCATGTTGGACTGCACTTCAGAGGTCTGACCTAGAAATAGCTTTGTATCATCAAATTTGACAACAAAATTCTGTATCACAATTAATGTGATGTTAGGAAGCTTCAAAGATGGTGGCCCAGTTTATAGCACTTACCATAAGTGTTTGCACAAAAGGAAGAATTAAAAAAGTTGTCTAGTATACAGTAAACTCTAGCTCTCAGGTCAACACTAGCTCTACTGCAGATGGATATTAAAGTCAGCTCACCATACGTGGTAATGTTGCTCCGCTGCCTGGCAGAGAGATTTACGTATGTCTCGCGGCCTTAATGAGCAACAATGTCAGTGACGATCAGAGAGACAGTCACTCTGAAGTATTCAGAAACATACAGAACAAAGACAAAGAAAAGAAAGCATTCAGTGTCAGTGACTTGGCTTGCATTACATCATTATGTCACACACACACTTTGGCACACACACATTCACGCACACAGTTTAATCAGCAGTATTGCTCAGTGATTTGGGACATTATGCATTATTCTCTGTCATGTATTACAGCTACAGTATATTAAGTGTTTACTATAGTCACTGAGTTGGCATGTTGGCCTAAAACACAACACTATAACAGAGAGTTGACAGCAGCACTGATGGCTCTCAATAAGAGGGATATGACGTGCTGAAAGTAGGTGATGTGATAATTTCGTTACGCTGCAGAATGCGAAATGCTGATCACAGACACGTTCTGAGAGAGTGTCACAGTACTATTCAGTGAACAATGAAGAGATCAGTCAGTCACTGGGACTGTTGTTGCCTGCGTGAGACAGAGAGTGTGACTTGAGAGCGAGAACCAACGTGTGAAAGAGGAAGAAAGCGATGACCTCGGAGCTTACACTGCATTGTGATAAAGTGCAAGTGGGATAACGCTGCTGGGAAGGCCTGTTGCTTTGCCTACATTCAATGGTTTCAGAGACAGACTTGAAAAGCTAGTTTGCTGGTGGCTATTTACACGCCACCCAGTTTACAGATCATCTGTTTGTTTGCGGCTCATAGCATCTGCTCAAAGTCATATCACCAATGCAGCACCGTCAACCTTCACGCTGTCTGAATGATTATTTTGGACATTTCTGTCATTTCCTTTCTGCTCCCCTAAGTCTCCATGACAGAGCAAAAAATAGCAAAGGACAGAGAATATGTTGAAGAAATAAAGTCAGCCATGAGTGGTAGTGTGATACTAATGACTAACCTGTCATCTGTGTCCTTGATCGCCCTGATGAGAAAATATCACCATCTGCCTGTCCCCCTTTCTCTCACACACACTCTGTTTAGTCCTCTCTCTCTCACTCATTTTAAGCTTTATTAACCCCAATTTGACTCACTCTCACCTTCTCACCCTGCTGTCCCTTTTCTTTCCTTTTAGATAAATTGTTTGGGAAGCGCCTTCTGCAGGCCAGACACTACATTATGTCTCGGAAGTCCTGGCTGAAGATGGTGCCCACCGAAAACTGTGATATCCTGATGACATTCCCAGGTATGGTAAGCTTGTCCTCCCTGTTCGTCCTGTGATGACTCCCCCTCTGCAGAGAGAACAGTGTATCCTCATTAAGTGTCTTTGGTGGCCAGCCAGCCACTCAGGACTTAAAATGGTCTCTGGGGACAATTAGATCACATCCATTTACTGTACCTGTATCTACAGACCAGCTCTTCTTTATGCAGTATTTTTAAGGAAGCTGCAGTTGTGGGTATAAAAAAAACATGTGACTGCTGTCTTTCTTTGGGTGTACAGATTCTACGTTTGGCATGTATTATCATGATTTTTGACACTGTTCCATCTTTTTATAGAGATGCACATTTTACAAAATAGCTTAATGTTATATGTAATGTCATGTTTGATGTTAATTGAAAAAAAGGGATAATGGATCATTCTGATTAATTGCAGTAAAAATATAAGTAGTGCGTCAACACGGACTCCTTCAAAAATTGATTTTCACTGACATTCAAATGCAAAACCAAACAAAAATACTTACAATGAAATAATGTGAGCGCACAGAACAGCTCTTGTTTGGATGGCTGTTAAATTATCATGAAAAGGTGTGTAAACAACCAGCTCTCAAGAATTCAGTTTCTCCTTTTGGCTATTCTAAAAACAAATCTCTAAAGACTTTTGCTCAGTGCCATTTAAATTGTCTATTAAACCAGTATACACGCTCTTTCACTTCAAGTGACAGTTCAACTACTTTCATCTCCTACACTTCAACTGCTTCCATCTCTTACACTTCAACTGACAGTTCAACTACTTTCAGTGCTTACATACAAACTGACAATTCAACTGCCTTCAACTAATCTCACTCCATTGTGAATAATTAATAGTCAATCATAAAGTAACTCCACAATATATTTCATAATTATGCTGATATTTTGACTAATGAATCCTGCCATTCCACTATAATGCTTTGTTAGTTTCACCAAATAATTACATAAAACATGAAAGTGCTGATTGCCGGGCCTCTTACAGTTAATAGCTCACTTATGCTGCTAACTAACATTCAGCCCATATAGGACCTACATATGCAATGACTCCAGAATTGAAGTCTTTGTGCTTGCTGGATGGATCCAAAGTCTCAGTAATTTCCATTTTGATGTTCATTGTTTTCAAATTTAGGTATAAAATGGTCTCATTAGTGTAGTGATACAAAAGATGCACAAAATAGCTTAATTGAGACACCATACGCTGCATACAGTTGGCTGAAATCTCTGGAGTCAGACTGTAATCAGTCTGCATTGTAGCCCGTCCTCTCAACCTATGGAAAAACTGTTTGTGATATATGTAGACAGGGATTTAATTGGAGTGGCCTTTTACTGTTACCACCACAACACTGCTTCTTGGCCCTTCTGTCAGGGCGGTGAAGGATGGGTTTTGGTCCAGCTTCTTAATGTAGCAGCAAACTCATCATTCCCTGCCTTTGTGAAACATGCCTGCAAACGTGTGAGGAATTAAAGTGAATGTGGACAAAGAAACTGTTGTTTCAAAATATGTGTTTTGATACTCATGATCACTGTTATTGAGGATTCAGTTGTCTATAAATGAAGAAAAGATGCTATCACACTTAAGATAATCTTCTCCCCTCCAGATACAATAGATGACCACACTTTGCTGTGGCTCCTGAATCAGATTCGTGTTGGAATACCACAAGTCAGCATTCAGGTTCGACAGCATAAACACACGCAGACTCACGCCTTCTTCATCACGACAACATTTGAGAAGTAAGACTCCAGAGCTCACACTCTGTGTGTGCGTGCATGTGTGGGCTGCCTCTGTCTTTGTTTGAACTGTTTTCAATGAGGACATTTCGGCTGGTCCTTATCTTTCCAAGCGGCTGATGAGCGCTGGTACTTGATTTTAGGACTGAGGTTAGAATAATGGTTTGGCATGGTGATTTAAATATTACACTTATTGGTTATTGGTAAAAAATTTATTTTCAAAGTTAGGGGAGAGTCAGTGCATTATTTCAATTAGCATGTGTGTGTTTGTATGCATGTATATGAATGTTTCTGCACCACAGCAGATAAAGGCAACACAGCGAGTGAGTACATTTGTTCTTTAAGTTGGCAAGTTAAAGCAATAGTTCGACATTTTGGGAGATTTTTCGCTTTCTAGTCAAGAGTTAGATGTGAAAATTGATACCACTTTCATGTCTGTGCATTAACCATGAAGTTGGAGCCAGGAGTCGATTAGCTTAGCTTAGCATAAAGACTGGAAGCAGGGAGGAAAAGCTGGTCTGGTCAATCCACCAGCACCTCTAAAGCTCACTAATTAATAAATTGAATCTTGTAAAAACAACATGTTGTGATCTTACCACGGTTGTGTGCATATCTCCCACAATGTGGAACTGTTCTCTCTAAGCGCACGTCAGCAAATTCAGAATTTAAAAACCACACTGGCAGTTATCAGTTACAGTTGTTTGTGTGTGTTACCGTTTGTTGTGTGCTTACCCTCAACGCACTTAATCTATCAAACATCTGCAGCCCAGCTTCTACACAGTGTATTTAATCCTGCTGCTCATTTACCCTCTCTCCTCACCCTCAGCTTACTGCGGGGAGCAGAGCAGATGGGCATGCACAAGGCCGTCAAACCGCAGTTTGGCGGCGGGATGCGCCGCTTTTCCTGTGAGGAAGACAACATCTATGAGAACATAGAGAGCGAGCTCTGCTTCTTTACCTCCCAGGTTAGAGGTCAAAACTGTGGGTCAAGGTTGTTAAAAATCTGCATATTTGGTGTACTTGGTGTGTTATTTAAGATTCTTTTAGTCTGTCTTTGCAGTTATATTCCAGGAATTAAAAATATATATCTCTAATTATTATGAGTTATCTTCTTTTTTCTCCCGATGTCTCTGATGGTTTTCAGGAGCGTCAGAGCATTATAAAGTACTGGCTGGACAATCTGCGAGCCAAACAGGGGGAGGTGCTTCACAACATTCACTTCCTTGAGGGACAGCCAATCAGTATGCTCTCACTTATTATGACTGAACTTTTTTTAATGCTGTTGCACATATATTTTTTCCTCTCTTCTGTATAAATAACATCAGTACTCTGTGCAGTGGATTTTATATGTAAAGTTGCATTTGAAACATTTGGAATAATGCTGGCCTACAGTAAGCCTTACATTTATGTGATGCTTTTATCCAGAGTAAATCAGTGTAATTTTTCAAATGCTGGATCTTGGTGCGAAGGTGTCCAAATGTCTCCTTAGATGCCATGTGTAAGTTTCATGATGTGTCCTCGTCTAGTTCCAGAGCTGGTAGCTCGGGGGGTGATCCATCAAATGTTTCCTCTCCATGAGCAGAGGATCCTCAACCAGCTGATGACGTCTTGGGTCCAGGCTGTGTGTGAAAGGCAGCCCTTGGGTAGGAAAATATCCCAATTTCATTTTGAAGAAAATTTATAAAAAGCAGGCCTGATTGTTAATACCAGGTCGTATTCATTTTTACTATAAAATAGTGGGAGTTTGTTGTTTATGTAATTATTTGAGACATGATGATTCTTCTTCTCAAAGTCTCAATATTAGCTGTTTACAATTTCTTCTGCTTTGTAGATGATATCTGTGACTACTTTGGAGTGAAGATTGGCATGTATTTTGCCTGGCTGGGTTTCTACACTAACTCCATGCTTTACCCTGCTGTCATCGGCTTTCTGCTCTGGATACTCGCAGAGGCTGACCAGGTACTTGAAACCTACTCTATAACAAGAGTTGTTATGCAAGATCTGTCTTTTCAAACACTTGGAACATTACTGAAAATCACCCTTCAACTGTCATAGTACATGTGTACTGATGCTGATTTGTTTTTTCTTTCATCTGCATATTATTTTTTATTTTTCTGTCAGGAATGTCAGGATTTTCTGCCCTCATACATTTTTTATTATTTCCTTTGCATGTTTTGTAAAGATAAGACGAGAAATTTACAAGCTGAAGCAGCACACAGAACATACACCAAACTGTGCGGCATAATCATACTTTCAAAGGTTATATAAGTGTCCTTTGATTCTCTCATGCTCGCTTACAGACCAGTCAGGATATCTGCTGTGTGGTTTTTGCCCTCTTCAATGTCGTGTGGGCGACGTTGTTTCTGGAGCGCTGGAAGAGGCGAGAGGCGGAGCTGGCCTACAGGTGGGGCACCCTGGACACCCCCGCCGAGTCCTTGGAGGAGCCCAGGCCACAGTTCAGGGTGAGGATTGTTACTGAAGTTTGAGGATGCGTGGATGGAAAAAGCAGTGTTGTTTTGTTGTGGGCGTACAAAAGCTTTTATTCACTTCTTCTTCTGGCATTTGCTCAGATTGACTCCCAAACATTCACAGCTTGTTAATGGACCTCTAGACTTGTCAAAATGTTTCATGCATTATTTCCGTGAACCAGTTCCACTATCCTCAGGTGAAGTTGCAATGTCAGTCTGGTCGAGTGGTTTATCAGCCAGCACTTGCGCAACTCTGCAGTGGCGGGATTGGTACACAATACCAGGAAATGTGATCATGTCTCCTCAAGAGGAGTGTGTGTTCATACACCACGTGTTCTCAGAGAAGAGGGGAGGGCAGGCAGCCTCTCTTCCACCCCCACCCCCATCTCCTGTTGTGTGGAATGAATAGAGGCTTCGGGGGAGGGGACATGGGTGACCCGTTTGAAAAGACATGTGGGGGATGGATAGAACATGCCCGGCTAGCTCAGTCGGTAGAGCATGAGACTCTTAATCTCAGGGTCGTGGGTTCGAGCCCCACGTTGGGCGACAGTGTTTTTTGGGAGGCACCTGTGGCAACACCAGCATGGTTACTTCAAATAGTATGACATAATCATATGAAAACATAACGTGGAAAGTGTTACACCTCTGTCACTGATGTTGCTGTGGTGTTTTTTGTACATATATAATGATTTCATGGCAGTTCACAATAGAAATGGAAGTAAAAATGTCACCTCAAAATATAACTTAATTTGTAATATCTGATGTTTTCCATAATAACCAGGCATACAACAGCAAAAACATAGGAAATGCCATCAAGCAAGCAGTTATTATGGAGCGTAACATTTCCGATCCATTTTCCAGTTAAGATGATTGCAATCATGAAAAAAAAAGTCTCTAATACTCTCCCTGGCTGTTTTCTCTTCCTCCACTGTCTCCGCAGGGAGTGAAGCGCTGCAGTCCCATAACAGGCTGTGAGGAGTTCTACTACCCACCCTGGAAGAGAGCTCTGTTCAGATGGCTGGTCAGCCTGCCCATCTGCCTCCTCTGTCTCTGTTTTGTCTTCCTCGCTATGCTCCTCTGCCTGGAACTGCAGGTTTGAACACATTTAACACAGTATGCAAGTCCGATGAAGAGAAGTGGAGTTGATGTGATAAATGGGGATGATATTGTAGAAAATGTACTTCTTGTCAAGAGTTTAAACCCGCCCTTACCGGAAACGTCAATAATAATACAGTTAAACAACAGCAAGACAGAAAGAGCACTACAGTTCATTATATGAGATCCATAACGACAGTTTAGTCTGAAAATGTGTGAATTATATCATTTTTATAAACAGGTTAAGCAGAGCACATTCCAATTTACCACTCGCCAGTTCATATTCATTTAATAGCCTTTTAAAAATAGCTGTGGGATTTGAGAGAGTAGACATGAATGAATAGGACTTATTAAATATTTAGCATGCT
Source organism: Oplegnathus fasciatus (assembly GCA_003416845.1). Lineage (NCBI taxonomy): Eukaryota > Metazoa > Chordata > Actinopteri > Centrarchiformes > Oplegnathidae > Oplegnathus > Oplegnathus fasciatus. The sequence goes on along the minus strand of NTHP01000393.1, from coordinate 322,637 downwards.
TCTAATGCACCTTGCAGGAAGTGGTGATGGAGATTCAAGAGCTACCTGGTATCACAAGATTCATTCCTAAGATACTTCTGGCCCTCACTGTAACCGTATGTGATGAAGTGTATAAGAAGATTGCCTACTGGCTTAATGACATGGGTAAGAGACACCAAATGAACTCTCTGGGCACAATAGTGAATTATTATCTCTGTGATATATAATATATACATTCTTTATGAGAGATCTACCGTTTGAGGCAGTTAAAGCTAAAACCTTTTTACTGTCATTCAGCTGCACGTTGACAAATGCTTCTCTCATATTTATTTCTTCATCCAGAGAACTACAGACTCCAGAGTGCCTATGAGAACAATCTCATCATCAAGATGGTTTTTGTGAGTCATGCTTCCTCTTCTGTTTGGGGTGGAAGAGAGACAATTCATGTTGATTGAGTGAGTGTTTGACTTCCTGTAATGTTTCCTTCCTGTGGTTGTTTTACAGTTTGAATTCATCAATTCTTACCTTAGCCTTTTCTACATCGGATTCTACCTCAAGGACATGGAGCGACTTAAGGAGGTAACAACTGTTGGCATCACAAACAATGCTGAGTCAGCATTCACACTATACTGTATATTGGTCTTAAAGTGACAATATGCAGCTTTTGCTGGACAGTGGCCACTGTGGCCAAAAGTGGCAATTAAGCCCCGCCCCCCCAAACTACAGTTGCTATGTCTGCTTGTCAAGCTTTCCATTCTCAGATGGCACAGTATGCAGTTCACAATGAAAATGGTGGCTGTTTACCACTTGAAATAAGTAGTAGTGATTTTGAAACAATGGATGGGTCCTTGATTTCAGACAGAGGTGGACAAAAGCAGGTTTCTCATTTCTTGCTGGCAAACGTCAATTTCAACTAACGTCAGCTTCACAAGTTGGTAGAAAAACTTTTTTGTAAAAGGGTCTTAAATACGCACTTGGTGGCTACATATACATAAATACATTCGGAATTTCTAACAGTATTTCAGTTTTAATGTTACAAGAGAAAAGACTCTTTAGATGAGGAGTAACCCACGTGTTCGGGAAGCGTTACGCTAACGAGTTGTCCAATAAAGAGCAGAGTAGAGCTGCCAACAATACCCTAAACTCTGACAGCATCTAGGACCAGCTACACAATGGTGAAATACCACACTGTACATAATGCTAGTCATGAATGTAACGTAACCTGTAACAAACTAATGTAGTTACATTGGCTAGTAATCTAGTTAGCCGGCTAACGATTTCAGTTTACATTGGAGCAGATAGTCTTTAATCCATTCCTTGCACTTTTGCCCTTTTCCTGTTTTATCTTTTGGAAAGACTAAACAAAACAACCCCATCCTCCAAACTCTTTAAATGCAGATTAATGCTAGTTTTTTGGGGGAGGGGTATAGCGAATGGTCAATTATAGAATAAGGGACCATAATTAGCCACTATAAGCTAATGGTAATACCAGACCAAGTAAGGCTTTAGCAGCCAAACCCCTGGGTGTTTTGAATTGAGCAATAGTGCATTTTACTTCTTATGAAGTCAACTTTTCATCTTGTAAGAAGAAGAGCGTTATGTCTTCTTTCAGAAGTTACATAGTCTCACTTTAATGCCATGTGATGTGTCAGAATCTGTAATTGTCCAGGAATCATGTCAGGCAGTGAACTGCATTTGTACCTTCAGTCAGACTGAATATCTACATCACGTGTGCTTGCTAAACACATTTGGAATATGTGTTTTCTCTTTTGCACCTCTTACATTCATCACAGTAACAGGTGTTGTCTTACTCCTCACAGATGCTAGCCACTCTACTGATCTTCCGCCAGTTCCTGCAGAATATCAAAGAGGTCCTCCAGCCTTACCTCTATGAGCAAAACAAGCTGGGTGTCTTCACCCCAAAGGTGCTGTGGGAGCTACTCCAAGCCATCATCCTGAAGTATGGCCGCCTGGCTCTGGGAAAGGCCCAAGCCTCAATGACAGCCTATTCCTTCCTGGGTCCCAGAGGGATCCCTGTCAGTCACAAAGCTAACGGTAACCCAGAGCCAAGGAGGAGAGGGGATCTGAAAGCCGGATTCAGGCTGACAGAGGAAGAGTGGGACATGAATGACAGCAGTCTGAAGCAACGCAAAGTCAGCTTCACCGAGAAGGTCGACTACCAGGATGTCACGACAGAAACGCAACCGGTGTATGACAACTTCCTCGAGGACAGTCCCACACTGGTAGAGGAAGGGATGGATCCGTCCAGTATTTTTGACAGTTGTGATGAGGACAGTGATTGTGAATCGCTAGCTCAAGTATGTGGTCTGTTTGTTATTATGATTTATCACCCTATTTTTTAGCTTCGTGGTTTTGTCTTCTTTCTCTACTCTACAAAAATGTCCATCTCAACCAGTGATTTTGTCTAAAATTATCATGCCATTTCCACTTTCTTAAAGAAGCAGAAATCTCTCATTATGTTTAGATAATTCCAACTTTGTCCAGTACAGTTCAACTTCTTTCATGTAGTTTTATGAATTAGGTCATATCATGTCTGTGGAGATCGATCTCATTTATCCAGGTAGCACACTGACAACTTAAACTAGAGCTGTAGAATTAAAGATGTAGTCACTAGAGAAAGTATCGTAGTCTAATGTTTACCTTAGCAGGAGACCAAGGACAATACCACTGTGTCCCCTCCAAAGGAATCTGACTCTCTCTGTCAGAGAAGAAAGAGCGCAGGTGAGGGGAAAGAGGATAAGAAGTCATGGATTGATCCACCAGAGGAACCCAAAACTGTCACTCTGACCCAGGCTGAGATTGAGAGCTGCATGCAGACATACGAGGTGGGACTGTTGAACTGCTCGTTTTACTTTTTACAAACTCTCGTGCATCATGCAAAATCAGCCATATCCAATTTCACAACAGTGTGCCCGTGAAATACTAACATTGTTTTGTGATGTTTGACCCCAACAGGACACGCTTCAGGACTACCAGGAAATGTTCATTCAATTTGGCTACGTGGTGCTCTTCTCCTCTGCGTTTCCCCTGGCGGCCATGTGTGCTCTTATCAACAACATCATTGAGATACGCAGCGACGCCCTGAAGCTCTGCACAGGCCTGCAGAGGCCCTTTGGACAGAGGGTGGAGAACATTGGGCAATGGCAGGTCAGTGTGTTCTGCTTTGGAAAATGTCAGAAAAGCCTTCTGGGCTACATTGTACACAGTGGGGGCATCTGATACAGATCAGCCTGTAAATGTCCCACTCTCTCTCTCTCTCGGTCTCTTTCTCTCAACACCAGACTGCAATGGAGGCCATGGGCTTGATAGCCATTATAGTTAACTGTTACCTGATTGGTCAGTGTGGGCAGCTCCAGCGTCTGTTCCCCTGGTTGAGTCCTGAGATGACCATCATCTCTATCGTCTTACTGGAGGTATGCACCATTCTGTGTACGGCAAATGCAGGTTTGTCCATGAAGAGTTTTGTAGTTTTAAGAGATTGTAGTTTTACTCCCCAAGTGACACTTTTTTAACGTTACAAAAGAAGTACAAATGTGCATGGCCTGCTATTTTTTTGTTGTGACTTTGTAAAACCTTCAAAATCAATCTTTTGATCCAGTTTTATTAAAGAACACAAAACCTCACAAGAGTTTTTGGTATGTGTAGGAAACAGGATGTGATTGTGCCTTGATGTAACTGTGTGTTGAGCCTGTCCCTCTGTGGTCTCGGTGGTTTACAGCACTTTGCAATCCTCCTAAAGTACATCATCCATGTTGCCATCCCTGATATCCCTGGCTGGGTAGCAGAAGAGATGGCCAAGCTAGAGTACCGACGAAGGGAAGCTTTCAAGGTATAGTTGTATCATAGCTTGAAAGACCTTCGGCCAACGTAAGGCTTGCTGCTGGCTGCACTTTGCAATTTTTTATCACATTTCTATACATGTATCCCTTTGTGTCCCTTGGTTTCTTGGTGTGCAACCTCTTCTGACTGTCCATAGGAAATAACTGTATGTGTTTGACTATGTTTGTCTGTATAGTGTTGTGTCACATCAGTGGCACTTGTCTTGATGGTGTCTTAGATAACCACTCTGAGCAAAAGTCAGCATATTTAGTGTCCCGAACTGCTTGTTTGTGTGAACTAACGGCAGGATAGGATGACAACTTCCTCAGCAGTGAAGATGCAAAATGAGAGTTTCTCTCAGTAAACACTCTGATCTGAAGAAAATCTAATCTTGTAATTGCTAGCACTGCTACCTCTTCCTTATCAAGTTTTCTTTCTGTTTCACTGTGTCTTTTGCCATCTGCCTCTTTCTTCCTGTGACTCTGTCTCTCTCCTTTTCTGTGTCTTTATTTTAACACGCCCTCCCCCTTTAGAAGCATGAGCAGCAGGCCCAGCAGCACTTCCAACAGCAGCTCAGACGCCGTCGTGAAGAGGAGGAGCTTCAGCGTCAGGCTGAGCTGCAGGCCGAGGCCCGCCAGGAGAGCGACTACCACAAGGCAGACGCCCAGCACCAGCACCACCACGACAAAGCACCGGGGGGCAAGCCAGGGGACAAGCCTAAGAGACCCAGCTCTCTGCTGGGAAACAACAATGTGATGAAGCTGAAGCAGATCATCCCTCTGCAGGGGAAGTTCTCCGGCACCTCGCGCTCACCAGCCCAGTCCCCAACAGGAGGTGAGGCAAAGCTCCCGGGATTTCTGAAGTTCTTGAAGTCACCTGAGGTGAAAAAAGAACCAGCAGTGGCAGTGGGAGCAACTCCAGGGTCAATTGTGACCTCCTCAGTTCCCCCTAGTGGCCAGGAGCGGTCACAGTCCCCCAACAGGACATTCAGTCCTGGGAAGCTGTTCAGTTTCAGCAAATCAGAGGGGACTGTGGTGTGTGTGAACGGGACACAACCAGCGACCCAGCCTGCTAACGCTCAGCCCAACAGGTCTGATTTAAACACAACCGTGGAGGAATTACCCTCTAATGAGTCAGATAAAGGAGAATCAAGACAATTGACTGATTTAGAGAACTCTGGGTCCAAGAGTTAATAAATGTTCTACCATACCAATGTAATATTATGAATGGAGAGCAATGTTCAGGCAACATTCAGAGACGGCAACACACCTGTACTGTAGGACAACACATTAGTCACAAGGACCACATGTAAGGTCAGCGAGCGTTAGACTTTCACTCTTGATGCAACTTACTTCGCACAAAGTATTATACTGTATCTATTAACACTTGATTATCTAGCTTCCATGTAAAATATGTACAGTAAGTGTTAACTCCTTGAATGGGGCTTGAGTAACCTTTACGTAAGGTTCAAATACTGCATGACTGCCTGGTTTTCAACATCACCAGAACGTTGATGTGAAGGATCTTTTTTCAAAAACCAGGACCTGATCATCAATGAGCCCCTTTGTCAAAGGACAGCAGCTTCCCATTCCAGGTTTCTTTCTCATTCTGATGCCTGTATTGAATGCATGTTGCGTCATGTGCATGCATTACATGTCCATCATGTCTTTTTCGGTTGTGAAGCACTTTCAAAGCCATCGTATTCTTCCGCAATAGGTCAGATTATACTCACTGTGACCATAAAAAATATTCTATTTTTCTTAACTTTGATTTTCTATGAATTATTTTACTACATAAATTAGTGAATGTACTTCTATAATGCAAATAAATCTCACTTGAATGAACATCCATCAAGAGATAAAGCATTGGCTGATTTTGTTAACAGTAAATAAATATCATTGACTGGTGGACCATGTTGCTGAGTTGATTTGTTTCATGGAAATACGGGATTTTGAAGGAAAATTATACATACACACTCTTGTATAAACACACATCTATGCCAGAAAATAATTTCCTATTAAATGTCATACTATTGCCCAATACACAACTGTGTACAACACTACTAACACCTACAATAAATGCTACAGGAAGAAGCGGCTTTTCTTCAGTTCCTCCCAAAAAATGTTGCCGTTTACAGAGTTACAGTCTTTACTGTATGTCACAGTGTAATCTATACAAGAACGAGATCTGAAATTGACAACAATACATTTATACAATAAACTCAAAGCAAAGCATTTAACAATAAACACATTCCAAACTTAAATCAGGTGATGGAATACAAATCATATGACAAAAGTAGAATTAGCACACTCTTCTATGAAGAGCTGGGAAAATAAAACACTGCATGTCTCGGGTTTAAAGTCATACATGGGAAACTTACAGTGTGTATTCTACTTGTTTTGACTGACATAAAGTCAAACTGAACATATACTCCATAACCTTTGAACAGCAATCTATAACAAAAGTAAAAATGTACATTAACAGACTCAACTGTCAGTCGTGCCAAACATTGAAAATGTGGCAAATACAGTTTGCAGCAGATCACTCTTTACAGATGCACAAAAAGTGATGTTTCTAAAAAGGTGCAACACAAATTTGTTTTGACAAACTCTGGTTTGAATCCCTCCAGCATAAAAAACACTAATTGGCTGAATAAAATAAAATAGCGATACTGACTTGGGTGGGGGGGGTGATCAGAGTGCGTCGCTGTCTTGTTACCTGATAAAAGGGTCAGAACAATCACAATATGCATACTGTACAAATATACAAGAGTTGTGGAGCATTATGATGAGCTTCACCGACCTTATGAGCAGCAAACACACACTGTGTTTATTTAGCCCTGCTGTCAAAATCTTGTAAATCCAAACACACATTCCCTCAATATGACTCAAACGATCAGCCTATTTAAGCAAATGTGAATGGCACATTTATAACAAGGATTGACAGCAGTCCTTACAAGTAGCCTACACATCAGTACAGCTAAATACCTGCAGTCCTATTCCATAAAATAATGTGCTAACCTTGCAAGTACAAAGATACAAGCACTGTTTATAAAGTGGTGATCTCAAACTACTGACCATCAAACTTAGCATATGGCTACAAAATCTGCAGGTCACACTATACAAAAAGAGTTTGCATCCTCTAGTATGACTGTATTGGCTTGAATGTGTCCTTGTTGAAAAGACTCGCTAATATCCATTCAACTCAACAGTGGTTCAGTTCTTCACCTGAAACAACAATGTAAACCAAAGGGGTCGACTCTAAGACATAGTGAAAACACACTCACTTCCATTTAAGGCAATGAATCATTATTCATCAGGAGAAAACACAAGAACATTTCTTTCAGCACTCGTGTCTTTTTCCGCACCAGTCCGTAACAAACCCTGAATGGATTAAATCTGGATTAAATCCAAGCAACAAACAAAAGCAGTTTTATCTCCTGTTACTGCAATGACAGTAGTCACATGAAGGATGAGCTAAAATAAAATTATAAAGAACCACTGCCATTACATAATTCAAAACTAAAAATTCCTACTGGAGGAGGAGCCACAAAAGATGGCATGTCACTTAATCACTTACATCGACTTAACTTAAAACGTGCATATCTCAGAGATGGTATGAATAACTACAGTTGTAAACCCTTAGTAGCAGCAGAGGAGCAAAGACTTTACTCTCTGCATATTTAAAAGAAAACTGTGTGAGACTACGTGAAGGAAAACCAGACGGGTGGAGGAATAAGGAGGTAGATGTATGTTATTTTCAATCTACAAAGACTAAAATCTGAGGCAGAGGTGTCTTGGAAGTAAAGAAACTATTGGGTGAAAGTAGGAAATAAACTGAGGAAAGAAGTTTTTGGTTAACAAGGAATCTGAAGTCAAATGCAAACATTAAGACCAATGTTTTTTTGGGATTAATGTCATGCCGGCTGTGGTCTGAAATGTATCGATCCTTGTGTGCTTCAGTGTCAAGGCCTGGGTTTGCAAACATATATCCTGCATCTGTGTGTGCATTTTGTGTTTTTTTTATATGTCAGTCTCTGCTGGGTGTGCATCAACAGCACAGCATTTTATGAATCCTCATTCAGCTCCCGACTGTCTGTTCTCGCGATTTTTCGCGGAGGTGCCGTGTTCTCCCCCTCTGCTTGTTCCTGCTCTCGCTTTTTTGCTGCATTCTGTAAGAAAGAAACATCACACACCACAAAACAGAGGATATCTACCGTCATAAATAATACAATTAGCACCAACTTTAACCTCCATTAACTATCTTTAAAATCTTTACCTTTTTGTCCCACTGTTGATGAAGATATCGCAGTAGGATATTTGTCTTCTCTGTGACAATGACTGAGGAGACACAACACGGACACTGATTATATCATGAGAGGCACAAAGTTAAAAGGGTGCAGAAAGGTAAGAATGCAGGTGAAATCAGCTGTTCCCACTGAGAGTATTAACTTTATAAACAGGTTGATTGATAACGTCACTGTAATTCTAATGTCTTCTAATGGAAGCTGAGCAAAAGAAATTTGTGATGTGTGCTTGGGGTATGCTCTTTTCCTCAGACATGACTACAACATTTCCTCAATTTTTGATAGAAAGTGAGCTGTAGTTCCACCAGCTCTGTAAACATGTTCACAAGTCAATGCACTTACTCTGCTCTGATGGATATTCCCGGGTTGGCAGATAAACAGATGGTCGACGGTTCTAAAACAACATTGAGATCCATGTTAGTCTATAACTTGCCACTAATTATTTCAGACAAAAAAGCAGTGCTACCATGGGACAGAATTTCTTGAATTTTAAGACACCGTGATTTTATCTCAACATTGTGAGGACAAATAAGATCACTTACTGATGCTTTACATACAGAGTCTGCATGGAACCTGCTGAAGTTGTTTTTGTTGTAGACAGGTAGTCCCTTCAGGAATTCTCCCTGAGATCAGAACAGGAAAATATGAACAAAAACACTTCCCGGTAGGAGCGGGAAGTCCCGCGTAGTAAGGCCAACTATCATGGCCATAACTGAGCAGCAGAGAACAACTCCTATCCCTTACATTTAACTAGATAACGTGCCAGTAATGTGTCATTAAGTGACAGTCAGTATTTACACTGCGTCCTATTTGCTACACCGTAAGCAACATGTCTATCGAAGCCTATAAGAACAAACTGTTTTAGCCAACACCTTTACCTAAATGATAAAGCAAAGAACAAACAGTGAACCCACCTTCTCCATTTCTGTCCGAGTCACGCTCTTCGTCCGTTGGCTCGCGGAGCGCCGTGAGAGTGAAAACGAGCAGATGCTACTGTTTTAGCTAGCTAGCCACTAAGCCTTGTTGTCTTTGTCGTAGCCAATATACCGGTTTGTTTACCCGTTCGACAGCTTCTTACGGCTGCTGTAAAATATACACTACATGAGACTTTGGTAAGATCGCATCACGCCACTTCAAATCAGCTGAAAACGTCCACTCACGTTCAGGTAAATACACAAAACCGAAATTGAACGTCCTTAGTGAGCTAACTTGCTACTAGTTCACAACTCCATTTTTGTTGTTCGTCTCTTCGGGGGCGGGTACCTTCCAAGATTCGACGTACCTCATTGGATGAACAGTGGTCGATGCGTGACGACACACAAAAAGCAATGCGCTGATTGGCTAGAAAGCGATTATGTAACAGACCAATCTCCCAATACGAGGGGGGTTGTGGCATGAAGCTCTGATGAAAACAACACAAGTACCTTCTACAGTATGTCCTCCTCCATGTACAGCATGTATTTATACATCTCTCTGCTTCTGCTGCTCACTTGATGAGAGGAGTGGATGGTAAAAATACTGATTTTATAAAAGAAGTTGAACAACAGCAAAGCAATCCCTATTCTAGAACTATAAATTATTGACATTTAAACTATGACTACATGTAATAATTCATAACTAATCAAGTTGTTCATTAAAGTATTTTATCTATATGTTTATTTATCTATTTTAAGTGTTAATATACATACAATGCAGAAAGTATTAATGGAACATTAGGAGGGTGTAAAATCAGTTCATACCAAAAACTGCCTTTCAACTCATGCTCAACCTGCTACTGTAAAATGTATGGGCTAAATCTGTAGTTTAACTGTGTATTATTCAATTACTAGCAAGCACTTCCAAAAATGGAAAATATAAGAGAATGCTACGTACATACATTGTATTATTAAATATTATATATTTTCATTACTAATGTGTCTGTTATTCTGCCATAACATTATAAATTAATGCCTCCATTTTCTCGTTTGATTTTTAGCTGTCAAAACTTCTCATTTTCAACTATTTCTTGGTTTGTAAATGAAAAGCTGCTAATGGAATGTGGGTCACCCTACCTGATGTAAGACGGGACCACAAGAACCCCCTCTCTCTACTCTCTCTGCTCCTAAAATATTCTAAATTAAAGCTCTCTTTATACTGCCTTCAGTTGAATAAACCTACAACTTTATCACACATAGTAGATGGCAGCCATCTTTGAAGGTCAAAACTTTGTCTCTTGAGGCAACAAACAACAACCTTTGTCCACAAACTGTCTTTGGGAAGCACTGATTTTTTTTTCCAATCACAAAGGCAAATGCATGGAAATCTGCAGGGATGGTTTTAATCTTTATTTTATTATATTTTTAAGTCAACCAGACTTGGTGTTTCCATTTGAGAATAACTAAGATGACTGATTTTCAACGATAGATTTTGTTTTTGAACCAAATGATTTCACACAAGCAAAAACAAATCCATAAATCTGCTAACATTTAATGATTACGACCAACACTGTATGGATCAAAAATAACTGGGTGAAACTACCAGGCTTTTTTTAGCCAAGGCAAATGCAACTTGTTTGTCGAAGGCCAGTTTTCATTCTCCCGCCCATTACTGATGCAGTGGGAATGCCAAACACAACCCACACCCAGTATCACCAGTCAACCCAATACACAAGTTCTTTGCTGAGCACCGCCAGGATTTCAGAACCAATGTCTGCTTCCTGAAAGTCTTGCAGGTTTTCCAACAGGATCCTTCAGTGTGAGAGTGATTTCCGTCCCTTCAACATGCGCCGTAGGAGCACCTCGATGCCGCTTTGTGAGCTGATCCTCTTGATCCAGCCGTGGGTCCTCTTGCGTTTGATGTTCTTGGGCTGATACTCTGTGCCTCTTTTCCGTGTCCGTACCTGTTGGTATTGCCACGGAAGCTGTTGGAACACTCCTGAACCCTCAGCTTGTGAAGAAAGCGGCCCACATCTGGAAATCTGAGGTCCTGCAGCTGCTCTGGGCACAATCCAGTTGCTGAATAATCGAAGGTGAGAGTTGCCAGTTACTGTATGGTTGCTGTTGAGAGAGCACAGAGTTATAAACAAATGTTATTATCTAATACCAACATTATGCCACAATAACGCTGTGATTACACTAATTTATGGTGCTGCTACTTGTATGTGGAGTCGTCTCCCACACGGATCCCATGCCTTGGTTTCTAGGGCTACAACTAACGATTATTTTCATTAGCGATTAATCTGTTGATCATTTTCTCGATTAATCGATTAGTTGTTTGGTCCATAAAATGTCAGAAAATGGTGAAAAATGTTGATCACTGTTTCCCAAAGCCCAAGGTGACGTCCTTAAATATCTTGTTTTGTCCACAACCCAAAGATATTCAGTTTACTGTCATAGAGGACTAAAGAAACCAGATGATATTCACATTTGAGAAGCTGAAATCAGAGAATTTGGACACTTTTTCTTAAAAAATGACTCAAGGCGATTCATCGATTATCAAAATAGTTGGCGATTAATTTAATAGTTGACAACCAATCAATTAATCGACTAATCGTTGCAGCTCTATTGGTTTCTACTATCAACATAACAATGAAATGTATGTACAGACTGAAAACACATTTAACTGCTGCTTTAACTCACATCAACCTGTGATTCCCACTCATTCAATATTTATAACCACTGGAGTTAGGATTATACACATCACATGTTGTGTAGTCCTTCATAAATACAGAAAAAAAAACTATAAATACAAAAAAATTAGACGTAAATTTAAAAACACTTCTACACACAAATGTGTAGAAGTGAAAATTTATACAAAAAGTGATTAAATGGCTATTCAAGCCTATAACTGAGCACAAGGATTACATTTCACGGAACATGAATAACAAAATCAAGTGTGGATCTGGCTTTATTGTAAACATGTAAATCAATACCGTCGTTCATAATATGTTGGTATGAATTTTGGGTTTAAGCTATAATTGGATTAGCCATCACCTAACCAAATATCATTTACAATCAGTAGTTAGCTAGCTACCTGCATGATTAACTAGCCACGCTGCTAACGTAGTGCTAAGCTAGCTTGTCAATGTTAGCATCGTAAACAAACACTACTGGCTTTGCCGTTAGCTTAGCATGAAAGTACGTGAGCTGCGTTACCTGGTGAAATGGGTTATTCCACGCAGTCGGGAAAAAGACGACAGAATAACGTTCATTTTGATATATTTACACAGTTGACACAGACATGAGAACAGTGAATGTCACAGGTCTGCCACCCTCCCAGCCTATACGAAGCAAAATGATTGGCTAAGACCTTTCAGCCAATTGAAATGCTTGTTACTGGAGTATTATTACTTTGATGCCCTGAGTAGCGCCTCTCAGGTTAAACTCACAAGCAGTTTACCGACCGACACCACCATGTTTCACAATTAAAACGGTTTACTGGCAAGGCTCTAACTTTCAGGGTCATGGTTTGAGGTCAATGTCTGCCAGACGGGAGATACTAAACAAGGTAGGCATTGGGATTTGCCTGCCACCTTGGATGAAGCTCTGCCTGAGAGGCTGTACTCGGGGTATATAGTAAAACTAATTTACTAATTCACACAACACCTCACTTAATTTGGGTCTCACTCAAATAATGTCAAAGTCAAATAAATGCATTAATCAGTGCACCACTGCTGCCACAATGTAATTCCCCTCAACAGTCAAAAAGCTCAATAATTGTGTCAGTATGTAAGAGCCTACTCTGATTGTGTTTCTTTATTTCATTTCTCATTTAGACTTGTATACAATCACTCAATAGTAATGTCAAATATTCTTTTAAGCCTGCCGAAGAGTGTCCATCAGAACCCATCTCATACAAACAGCAGTTTCTACAAAAAGTAAAGTAAAAGTTCACAGTTTTTTTTTTCCAATAAATACCTTTCCAGCATGTACCATTTACAGCTGAACCTCACAGTAACAGTAATGTAAACCAGTACCAGATTGAAGCTTTAACAGCATTACAGCAAATGTCTAAATAGGACAAATTAAAGTATTTTTAGGAATACTGTAGAAATGAATGACAAACGATATGTAAATCCTTTCCACTATCTCCGGCTGTGTCATGACATGTCATCTACTTCACATCTGGCCATTGCCCTTATAATAAAAGCCTACACTGTGGGACAAACCTTTTTGTATGGCGACACCATCCCCTTCATGCCTCAGCTGGGATGACCTCACAAATGTTTGAAAGGTTATGTTTGGATACATTATTCTTAAGGTGAGGGTTGGCGAAAATTAGTATGCACACTATTGGGTAGGTTGAAGATATTTGTATAATACATTTGTGTTCTATATGACATTAATAAGCTTGTATATGAGAGGGTGAGGAGTGAGAAAATGTAGTGTTTGGGGAATAATGATTGTCAGGATTGTGTCAAAACAACTGAGAAAAAATGTAAGTTCTTGTCGAGGCACAAAACAATACTGTTACTGTACGAGTGCTGTTTGGTCTCAAAAGGAAAATGTGCCTTTCTTATAATGTAGTTTGTGTTCTGATGTGGGACGACAGAATTCCCTATAGGCTGTTAATTGGCCTAATTGATTTTTGAACCATTTCATTAAAACATAAACAGTAATTGTTGTTTACACCGGCTGCCAAACAATAACAGAAAGTACACAGTTGTTGGCTCACATTCTCTCCGCCCCATAAACGTCACAGCTGGCTATTCCGTGACAGGCACGGGGCTGTCCCAGCAGTACCAATTTGTTGATGTGAGTTTTCAGTCATAACAGAGGGAGACAACTCATCTCCATCGAAGTGGTTCAAACTTAAAGGTCATTCATCCCTTCAGTGACGCAGCAACTGCAATAACACCTTTTCAGGTGTCGGTGTATGAAGATGCAGTTAAGATGATTTAAATCCAGGTGTGGGATGTGAAATGGGATCACACATGCGGGCCTGATCATGGTCATGCGTTAGCCTATTTAGATAATTAGCCGGACTATCACTCTTATAATTTCTGTCACTCTCCATGGCCGCACGCGCGCGTACGCACGCACGCATCTTGCTATTCTGTCAGCCTTGGCAACAAGGAAACAAGCTTCTCCCATTGGCCTCCTCTCGGTGTTGAGCTGTCTTCTATTCGCCCTCCGCGCTGCCACTCAGGAGCGAAAATGCCCGAAGACTGCTGTGGCTGCTGCGGATACAAGGGCAGCAGGGCTGGGTAGGGTCTGGTCTGTGAGTGCGCAGTGGATGCTGAGGGAGAGAAAAAAAAACATTGCTGTTTGTCATCGTGATGGGTGTCTTATTGAAATGCAATTGGCACACTTTTATGGATGCATACTTTATCATCAGTTCAAGCCCCTCCGTGTTCTGTGATAGCAGTCTAATGAGGCTAATGAGAAGCGTTCATTATTGTGCAGCATCTCTAGCGTAGACAAATTGTTGCACCAAATGCAACGTTTTCCTCAGTTCAGTGTCGTCGGCCCTTGACTGTCATCTTTTGGTGCAGACTTCTAATCACCCTTAATCATCGGTAATTCTGCAGGTAAGGAATCGATTTTTATTGCATCGTGCTGTCTAATTAGCTCATGTTTACTGTGCAACATATAGTCATCAGCATCAATAAGCAGCTGCACGATGGCTGCATGCATTTGTCCTGTGACAGAGCAAAAATAAGAGATCTATCAAAAATATACGCGTAGCAATCATGGCCTTTCCCACTAGACTGGCACGGATTTTTAACCGTTTATTATTTGTGATGCGACGCTTTTAATTGGGCCTATGTATGCATGACATTTGTAAAATGTCCTTCACTGTGCAACTGTATTATTGTGAAACATGATACTTAATGATCTACGTCAAATGATTGAAATATGGAGCCTACTACTGCGGTTTATGGCTTGATGTTTTGGAGTCAGAGGCTTGTAGAAGCAGCTAAGCTGTAGGACATTTGTGCATTAGGCCTTTTTTTTTTATATAAATTAGGGTATAATGGTCTCATTTTTGCAAATATACGCAGTTCATGTGCAGATGTCATGTCAGACTGCGCCGCACTGTACCGTTTGTAGACGCATGTAGTGGAAATAGAGCAGCACACTGTGTACCAAATGCGTGTTACTGTAAGACTTGGCAGACATATCAACCTATATATTCTGCAGTGCAGACAAAAAAATAACATGGCTGAGTAACCTTCAGCCTGTTTGACTTTAGGGTTTGTGGATTTCAGATACTGGTCTACTTGCAGCCATATTCAGATCCTGGTTGTGATGGGCAGTAGGTCAGGAGGAGAATCCCTTATTTAAATGACAAGGCTGTTGATCAGTGCTGATGCAGCTAGTGTTGTGTTAATGAGTGTAGTGGCATCTCTATGCCAGGGTCATCCACACTGTTAAACAAGGCTAGGTGACGTCCTCAGTGGACACCTTTACCTCCTCATGTACCACTTGTAGCTGATGTTGCACGACTGATCATAATGAAATAATAATAAAATGACAGAATGGCTTCAAAATGTAAGAACCATCACAGATAGATAGATAGAGAGATAGGCAGATAGATACACGGATAGATAAGGACACACTGCGGAACTGATACTGGTGTTGGCAGGAATATAAAACACATTTGGAGAATAAAATCAAGCTCACTGCAGTTTTTAAGACTGACAGCTGAGCTGCAGTTTGGAGTGTCTCCTCTCCTCATTGTGTCGACGCTCCATTTTGATGTTTTCTGAAAGACAGGCCTCTCAGTCAACATGCACTTGGCTCGTGGGTGTAACTGGAGAGCATTTTATGTACTGACCTTCAGACCATCCTTCCACCAATAACAACAACACACACACGCTCGCACAGACACATGCACACACGAACCCTCCTGTGCAGATGCAGATGGACACTGGGTAAACCAGCTCCATTTCCCCCTCATTGTAGTGGCAGACATTAAAAGTGTTTCAGTAATTTACCTTAACCAAGCTGTTGTTAAAGCCTTAATCTTGATGACTTTGTATTTAATCAAAAACAAATAGAACACAAAGAAACTATTACAAAGTTTATTATGAATTTATTACAGTGATGGTACATCACATAAAGAAAGATAAAGAAGATGCATAAAGATACATAAAGAATCAGAATCTATATCTGAAGGGGGATTAGAAGTGATGAGATATGATTTGTTTCAATATAAACACTTTATATGACTTAAATCTGGAGAAAACCTTTAATAATAAAAATGTGAAATCCCAGCATCCATGATAAAGGAAATCAATAAAAATGCATCCCCACTAGTCACAGTTATATGTATTTACCTTATTAAAGTTAATTTATAATTAACCATTCATTTTATTTTATCTCTCAGCAACAAGATGCCTAGAGGTTATGCATTTGTATTAAATATAATTAGTAGGAGGCATGATTGAAAAACAATCATGATACATGTTACATGGTATGCCATGAGCAGTAATGTGAATGCTGTTTTACAGTTTCTGTAACCAGGAAACAATAAAGCCTTACCATGCAGATGGGACACTTCCCATTCTGTTTCCTAGAGATAACCAGCCTGTGTTTGTATGAAAAGTGACTAATGATGCTTTATTTGCACAACTGCCAAAATGCAGTTTAGCTGTGACTGGACCTGGGAAGGGAAACAGTATAGCTTGGAAAACTGCTATCATACTGTTATGAGGCATACAGTTCGCAGGCATGTACATGTGCCCTGTGAGTGGTGTTTTCTATTTATATACAGTATATCCTGGTTCTGACCATGTGAAAAGGAGGGGTTATTAATAGTAAACGTCTTGGCCGGCATGTCTTCACTGACATTGAAACTGTAGTACGGCACGAGTATTGTTTTTATGTTGTCTGTTTATGAGCTTGGAGTCCCTGAATGTTAAGCTGTGTTGTCACCCAGGTGAGTGTGTTAGTAGATCTTTATGTGGGCTGTTGGAGCTGCACTTATTCTGGCTATGGTGTTTTGAATTTGCATAGCAGTTTGGAACTTGTTAATCTGAAAGCATCCTTACTCTTGATGTGTTTCATTTCACTCGACACTGGCTGTGGTCTGATGAAAGGATAAAGAAGACTGTTTCATTGTAACTGCGTTGCTAGGAAACAGCTTGGGTTCAATTTTATAGGAACCAAACCAGGACCCAATTTCTTCCTGTTGAGCTGCTGACATTTGCAAACACTGCAACAGGAAATAAACCTGGAACCATTTACAATGCTTATGTTTGAAACTATGAGAGAAAAAAAGAGTTAGTCAGAGAAGGATAACAAGCTTCACAAACCCACTCCTATGTTTATACATCTGTTTTTCCATTTTGTACTTTTCATAAACCTACGTAATCTGCTTTTTTTAATATATATTTCAAATCAAGCATCTGAGTGATGATCTCCTTATTTCTATCTGTGTGATGTTGTATATGCAGGGAAGCACCATGCTGACCAGTATCACTGAAGGGATACTGTGCTGCCTTACTGGGAAGGCTGCCAGTCTGGTCTTGCCCCTGGAGTCGTCAGAGCCCTCTGATGGTTTTGAGTTTGTGGAGGTGAAACCTGGGAGAGTCCTGCGAGTGCGGCACATCGTCCCCGAGCGCCAGCCTGTAGTAACAGAAGAGCAAGTTGCGGGCAAGGAGAAGGCGGACGGCGACTGTGATGATGACGGCTCTCCTGAGGATTTCAGTAATGAGAGCAACACCGGCAGCAGCGTCCACTGCAAGAGGAAGATCACAGTCTACCGCAACGGCCAGCTGGTGATCGAGAATCTTGGTGATGTTTTGCACTCTGAGATCCTGCAGTGTCAGGATGGGGATCTTGAGCCTTGTAGCACTGTAGAGGTGGAGCTGGCTGACTACAAAGAAATGCCTTCTTCTCCAGACCCCAACCCTGTTCCTCCTCCGGTTCCTCCATCCCTTGGGGAACAGAAACCCGCTCCACCTCCTCGCCGCCGCCGTCGCAAGCCCAAGCGCACGGTGCTCATCGACTCAAAGAGGGTCATATCAAGCTGCAAAGGCACGCACTTGGACGTAGCGTTGTTCTTCGTGCACGGTGTGGGAGGTTCTCTGGACATTTGGAGCAGCCAACTGGACTTCTTCTCTCGGCTGGGGTATGAGGTCATCGCGCCCGACCTGGCGGGGCATGGAGCCAGCACTGCCCCACAGATTGCAGCAGCTTATACTTTTTATGCCCTTGCAGAGGACCTTCGTGCCATTTTCAAGAGATATGCTCGTAAACGCAACATTCTCATTGGCCACTCATATGGGTGAGGATTTGTTATAAATCATTCACCATTGAAAATGTCTCTGAAGCAATTCTACAGCTGATCAAAGTTCCTTTTCTAGTGGTCGATCTTGTAGTGATTAACATGCTGTTGTTAACATGCTGTACCCATCTCATACCTCTTCCAGAGTGTCATTTTGCACCTTTCTGGCCCACGAATATCCTGATCTGGTCCATAAGGTGGTGATGATCAATGGAGGGGGTCCCACAGCTCTGGAGCCCAGCCTGTGCTCCATCTTCCAGCTGCCATCTTGTGTCCTGCACTGCCTGTCACCCTGTCTGGCCTGGAGCTTCCTCAAGTAAGAATTGCATTTGTAGGGCGCCAAAATTGACACTAGAGACGGTGACACACCACAGTCTCATCGCTTGCTAATTGATATCAAAACATTTGAAGAAATATACAGAAAAACCTTAAAAAAAGAACTTAAAAGTAACACTTCCTCTCTTTTTCTAACCTTTAGAGCTGGATTTGCCCGTCAGGGTGCCAAAGAAAAGCAGCTGTTGAAGCAGGGCAATGCCTTCAATGTGTCTCCGTTTGTCCTGCGAGCCATGATGAGTGGCCAGTACTGGCCTGAGGGGGATGAGGTCTACCACGCCGAGCTCACTGTGCCCATCCTTCTGGTTCATGGCATGTGTGACAAGTTTGTGCCCATGGATGAGGACCAGCGCATGGCGGAGGTATACTACACCTTCATATGTGAATTAGTGCTGATTTATCATGTGATATTTAATATGAAATGTTGTGTTCGCGCTGTAGAGTTCCCTATTTTAATGTTCTGCGTTCATTTTTGGCTTTTCTAGATCCTCCTGTTTGCATTCCTAAAAGTCATTGAGGAGGGAAGTCACATGGTCATGATGGAGTGTCCTGACACCGTCAACACCCTCCTCCACGAGTTCTTTCTATGGGAGCCTGACGTGTCCAGAAAAGACAGCAGCAAGACAGACATAGAGAAGACTGTTGCTCTCAGTGACACTCTCCACACACTGAAAATCAATAAGCCTATGGACAAATAACTGGACAAATAATCACGGAACCAAGTAGAAGGCCTTTTTTGGCATGTGTTCTTTAAGGCTGCTACCAGGCTGAGAGCTGTTATAAACAGGGCCACATCTTAAGGATGCGGACGGCCACTGGTGCTCAAAGATAAAGCAGGACTTAGGCATGGCGCCAACCAGAGAACGATGGAACGAACATAAAGATGAGAGGAATGGATGCAAATACACAGTCAGTTTCAGCTTCGCTTTTTGATACCAGTTTGTTCTCCATCTCGTCATGTTTGCAAAACGACATAACACCTGGAGGTCAAAAGGACTATTGTCCATTCGTGATTTGTGTATGAAGAAGAACTGACTACTACAAGATGCAAAAAGTGTAAAATCCATGAAATGGTGTATGAATTTCCTCACCTTTATCTTAAATATTCTGTAAAGTACTGCAGAGCTTCTGTTCTGCCTTTACAAAATGGTCTTACATCTGCTTTCAATGGGAAATATGTGGTGAATTGAGGAATTACAGATCTGATTTGCCAGTATGATGGTGAAGGACAGCTTATAATAGAACTCAAGTGTTGATAATAATAGTTAATTATCAAATAGTGACTGGATGGTAGTGGGTAATGGGTTAAAGACATGAAATATATACCAATGTACATGCCAAATGTAATTAATAATTGCACCACATGCATATATAGATTACATTATGCCAGAAGGTGAAACACCAAAATTCATTGTTCTCCTGCAATCCAGCCACTTATTAACCACATCCACACAATGTGCAGTGTACAACATCTCAAACACGAAGACTCACAATCACAGCTATCGTCAATACAATTGGCTCATTGATTTCCACATTACAGCAATTTATTTTCCATATATTGAACTCTAATATAAAATCTAAATCCAAAAAGCTATGTGTCTATGTTAAGCACAATGTAACCAATTCATAGTTGCATGAAAATTAAGTAATATTCAATGAGAGATGTATGTGAACTGGTTGCAAAAACAGATGTAAAACAAACATGGATGCCAAAAGGTTCTCCACCTTTAATCTAGCAGCCATTTCTTCAATAGTATATAATATCCTAAGGATACAGAGTACCGAGGCCCTGCATGACTTCAGAATATGAGAAGGTATGGGGGTTGTTTCAGACAGTTGCAATATATTCTCATATTGAAAAAAAACCCAGTGCACTCCTCTCTAATGAAATAAGTGTTCCTTTTACTGTGTAAGTATTATTTTGCCTTTATTCTGAAATAACAGCAACTGCCATAACAAATTGTGGTTGTATTGACCGCTTTAAGCTGTTGTGTCTCTAAGCTGAAAAATGCAAAACAAGAGTGTGTTCCCCTACTACTTTCCCGTCCACCTTATTTACCTAACAGTGTCAGACAGAAAGACTGAGCTAAACATTATGCTCACCGAAAGACATTCATTCATGGGTGCTGCTTTGTCTCATAGTGGGACAGTAAGGTGTGAGTAAAAGCACAGTCTAATATGCTCCCTGACAGTGCTTATCTGTTGACTGGATAGTTTATGCTAGTTTATAGTTGAGTAGCAGAAGGTGTAAATTGGTGGATTTGTGAGACTGAGTGTCCAAAGCTTAAAATCAAACATGAGTCAGCCAAAGGAGAAAGTCCTCTAAAAGGAGGGACATTTGTACTGACCATGCTGGTCTGTTATATGCATTTTGACAGAATGCGGATGCAACATGACTGGTTTTATGCAACTGGAACAAAATAGAGAGAAATAGAGTGGAAATAAACTGTTACTGGCACTGACTCCTCAAAAATATTATATATTCTCTATGGACTTTCCAAAAACCAACAAGTGCTGCTGATGCAATGTACTGTACGTCTCCTTTGGTGTAAAAGGTCAGTAAAACTGTATGGACTACAGGGTGCACATGTACTTCCTCATATGCTAAAAGTGTGCATATACAAATTGTCAGTGCTCATATGTGCTAAATCTTTTTGTGGTTAACAAAATGTGTTAATGTTATTGTTGCATTTATTCATGGGAATCATAATATATGCACTGCCTGAATGTAGATGCATATAACATTATATAGCCTATCAAAACTGTTGGATTCAGTGTATGAACGTGCCTTTCCTGGCATGAAATAAAACAGATGTTCACAGTCTACAGGTGATTTTGCTTGTTTGTTTGCAGTTTTTTTTTCAGGTGATGTTGGATGTAACAGCATTACAATAATTTCATTATAGACTAAAAATCTGAAGATGACATTAATGCAGTTTACATACAAAAAAAATTACATTGCGAGGCATTTTTTAGATAAAAAAGTAAGTAGACAGATTATTTCTTCATTGTGATAATTACACAAGGAGTAAGGCTGTAGGCATAAGTGATATGGCTTGATGCAGGATACAGCCACATTACTATAATCAGATAATCTGTCCTAATATATGCATTTTTTTTGCCTATTCTGATAACAGCCTACCTAATTGAATTAATTCATCAAAAATTCCATGTGAACATTGCTTGCACCATTTTCCAATATTTATCATTTAAGTTTTTTTATAATATATCATTTCATTTCCAGTGGCTTTAATTGAATCAAAAATAAGATTAAAATGGTGAACTGATAACCTTGTGATCAGTAAGCATAGATGGTTGAGTTGAAACACTACAAACATATTAATCTTAATATGTTTGAAACCATGTAATTTTCTTAATATTATAAAACCGCTCTCTCCATATATCATTTAAATCCAAAGTGCAGCAACATAGACAATATCTCGGTTAATGAAGTTAATATTTACAGTCATTACAAAAATCTGAGATTTAAACTGGTGTTTTCATCCATCATATGACGAGCCATCAGAGCCGCCTTCTGATTGGCTGAGCGTGTCCCATGCGTGTTGTGGTAAACACAATCCGAGGTGCGTGTGCATGCGTAGAAGTGGTAATGGAGGATAGTGATCCACTCACAGGGGGCTTAGTTAGCAAGCTGTCTTCTGTCTCTTCTGTTCACAACTGCTGTTTCTATTGATTACGAGGTATCCACAACGCAAAGAAACAACGTCTGAGTCAACCGAGAGGAGGTGGTAAGTATTTGCATGTCGAGTTATTTTACGGCCGTCCCAGAATGTTAGCTTCTTAACTCACAATGCTAATCTGATGGCTAAACTAGCCGGAACTGCTCTACAGCTAACGTCGATGCTAGACGTCGGGTGTAGTCTATTTCCTGGAATAGTTATAACTGACTTGGCGAATGGTAGTTTCACTGTTTGTGTTATTTGTACAAGTTAAGTCAAACAATTGTTGAACGACGCTTTAAGGAATAAGCCAGCTCTGATTTTATAATTTACCGGGTCGTAGGGGGACGTTAACGATAGCCCTGACCAAGTTTGCTAACGGTACACCATACGAATGAGTTGGATACGGCGCAATGTAGCTCCGGTGGGTTCTGTTTTACAGGAAATAGTCTCATCCCATCACGGTGTTAACGTGAACTAGCTAACGTTAGCTAGCTGTCTTGTGGTAATTACTTTTTCCCGTGGGAGACCATGAAAACAAGATGGCAAGTTCACTCTCAATAGTATATGTTAATTTACACTGTCATGTACGTGACCAGAACTAAATGGGACTTGTACACTGGTGACATCTACGCTATCAGACTAGCCAATGCTATGCTATGTGTCATTGCATGTTCATTATTTGAATTGGCTCATGTTTCTTTAGCAAGTTAGCAAATGAGCTAATGTTAGCTGGCTGGGCTTCCACAGCGGGGCCGAATTAAAGAGACCCGGGTTTAACCAATCAGGGCCGGTTATAGCTGTTCCCGGCCAGCCCAGGCTAACTTGTCCCCCGCCATAGTGAGGAAACGTATACACCGACCGGCCACTTCATTAAGTACACCTGTAATGTAATTCAATATTACATTTCTGCCATGAATTCTATTTTTATGAAGCTTATAATTTTTCAGTTTTTGTTGACACTGTCAGGAAAGTAATAATTCCACTTTATGTTTATTATTGATTTCGTAGTGGGTGGTGTTGTACTGGAGTGCATTATATTGAAAGGTGGTTTTGATATTTTGTTCACCCCATTTACATAGATTTCAAGATATTTATTGCCATATGCACAGCAATTACAGGAAGCAGTCGTTGGCAATGAAATTCTTAAATCCCAGGCCCCTCAAACAATGCTCACAAAACGTAATATAAAATAAAAGACATGAGATATAAAATAGTGCAGAAGTTCAAAATATGAGAATAGAATTTAGTATGTAAAATATAAAATAAAATAAAATATAACACACTAGAGTAAAATATCAAAATATAAAATAGAATATATATATATATACACACACACATATACACACACACACACACAATGTATAGATATAAATATAATACTGTTGAGGCAGGTGTGCAAAAGTGACAAAATGCAGGTATGAACGGTACTAATAAATGTATAAAAATATAAACAGAGCTGTATATAAACAGAGATGAAGAAATAACGGGAATGTAAACAGGTGAGCAGGTAGAACCAGTAAGTAAGCAGTGGAGTGAAGTGACGACAGTATTAATAAGGTGCAAGTGAATACATACATACACGAGAGGGGCAGAATATTAAAACCGCCTTTCAATATAATGGACTCCAGTACAACACCACCACCCACTATGACCTCAATGATAAACATAAAGTGAAATTATTACCTTTCTGACAGTGTCAACAAAAACTGAAAAATTATAAGCTTTGTAAAAGTTCATGGCAGAGCTGTTGTATTGGATCACATTAGATTGTACAGATGTACTTAATGAAGTGGCTGGTCAGCATACAAACACGTAACCTACAATGGTGACATACAACTAGACATATTTAAGTAACGTTATGACTTCTCTAACAGTTAGTATTCAGAGGCAGTGTCATTAAGAATATAACATAGTCGAAGTAATCTAATTTTCAAAAAATATATAGCAACAAGTTTGCACCCACTTAAACATGTATTGATTAGCCATCACTCAGGTTACCAAGCAGTTGGAATGTTAATACTCTCAGCAACCACTTTGGGAAATCCTGAAAATAGATGTGCTGAAATATACAATGTTCTTTTAGATATTTGTTTGCAATTATTCAATTAAGCTATAGGGATGCAGGATCCAGTTAAAGATGCCAGTCTGTATGTAGAAAATTAATAATGTAATAGTTGATTTAAAACCATAGTGAATCGAAATATCACTTCATAAAATCACAATTTCCCCATTTACAATCTGCAGGAGCTGCCATTGAATTTTGGGATGGCGTCAGACGTGGTTTCCCAAAACCATGGTTCCAAGGGGATCATGACTTTTTACCCCACTGCTGAGGAATTCAAGAACTTCACCCGCTACATTGCGTATGTAGAGTCCCAGGGAGCACACAAAGCAGGCCTGGCTAAAGTAAGTACTGATACACTGCATGTGTTCACACAGGCCATATTCACAGCCATTGTAATGGCTCATATGGGATCATGTTTATTAGCAGCAAAAAATGGTGACCAAATGTAAAATTAAAAACTAGCAATGTCTTATATCTGTTTTTTCTCTGAAATGATTTAGACAAACATAAAGTTGTCTATTGTTTCATTAAAAAAAATTCATTGCATTCAAACCTCAAAAGCTTTGCTGGTGAATAAACTTGATAACTAACAGTGTTCTAAACAGAATAACTCACCGTCCACTTTCCTTCTCCAAGATTGTCCCACCAAAGGAATGGAAGCCCAGAGGCTCTTATGACGATATAGATGACTTGGTGATACCTGCACCCATTCAGCAGGTGGTGACCGGCCAGTCAGGCCTTTTCACTCAATACAACATTCAGAAGAAGTCCATGACTGTCAGAGAGTTCCGCAAGATTGCCAACAGTGACAAGTGAGCAGTGCAGAAATAAAGGACATTTAAGCCTGTCATTTTTTTCTTCAGTTATCAGTAAATCTGATACATCTGCAGTTGCATTTTTAACCTTTTGATGCTTATGTTCATTTATGGTGTTGGTACTAATTAACTATTTTAATGTTAATGCCTTTTATAGGTTCTGTAGTCCACATTATGATGACTTTGAGGAACTGGAAAGGAAGTACTGGAAAAATGTGACATTTAACCCTCCCATATATGGGGCGGATGTTAATGGAACATTATATGACCCTGTGAGTTAACACTTGAGAATATTCATCAGTATTGATGTTTTTTCCCATTGCTGTCTGTGTATTTGTTGACGTGATACACAAGGGATTACTGATTATAGTGGTGTTTATCACCTCTTCTAGTCTCATCTGTTGATCTTGTGTTATCTGCTGTACTCCTGCAGGAAGTCAAAGAGTGGAACATTTGCCACCTGGACACCATTTTGGATACTGTTGAACGTGAAAGTGGCATCACTATTGAGGGTGTTAATACACCCTACTTGTATTTTGGCATGTGGAAGACCACCTTTGCCTGGCACACTGAGGACATGGATCTCTACAGTATCAACTACTTGCACTTTGGAGAGCCCAAATCATGGTAAAGACACTAAATATTATTTTCTCGATCAGATGCAGAAATAAAGCTCTTGATTCTTACACATTCTTATATAATTTTTATATTAACCTAAAAAGTTATGGTATTGATTTCCCACTGCTGCTTGACAGCCATGGAAACGGGTGTCATTTACATAAGTAAAGGCCCTTTCGTACAGAAAAGACAGGCTTCCTATTTCATATTAGTTGACACTAAAGCATTGATGCAGCAGGGGATCCTATCGCAGAAGAGTAATGCAATATCATCTGACAACGCACAGCATAACCTATACTGTATGTGCCTAATATCACTTCACTGTGACTAAGAAGACTTATTTGAATATGTGCAGGTACTGTGTTCCTCCAGAGCATGGGAAAAGATTGGAGCGTTTGGCTAAAGGTAAGGGACCAGTGGAATATTCTTCTGTAGATGTATAAGGCTGTTAAATATCATAGACTCTAACGTCGATCTGCTCTCTCTTCTTCTAGGGTTCTTTCCTGGTAGTTCCCAAAATTGTGAGGCCTTTTTGAGGCACAAGATGACTCTCATCTCTCCCTCTATACTGAAGAAATATGGCATTCCATTTGATAAGGTATGTGTAGAGTATTTGTTTTTGTATTTCGAACAGAAGACCTTTACTTCATACCTACTACACAAGCAAAATGTATAAACTGCAGTGACTAATTATTTTATTACCTATCCCAAAGATTACTCAGGAGGCTGGTGAGTTCATGGTAACTTTCCCCTATGCCTATCATGCTGGTTTCAACCACGGTTTCAACTGTGCAGAATCAACCAACTTTGCCACAGAGAGATGGATTGAGTATGGCAAGCAAGCAGTTTTGGTGAGGACAGCCAAATGACAGCTTAGAAAACCATACTTAACCTAATTTGAATCAGGTTTTCTCTTTCTAGTAAAAATGTAAACATATACATGCATACAATCAATTATATGTTTATAGATGTACATGCAACAGTATTACCTGTAACTTTCGTCATTTGAATCACTGTCTTTTTGTGCCTTTCTTTCCTTTAGTGCTCATGCCGTAAAGACATGGTGAAGATTTCCATGGATGTATTTGTGAAGAAATTCCAGCCAGATCGCTATAAACCGTGGCTGGCAGGTCGAGATGTGGCACCCATTGATCACTCACGACCCACCCCAGAGGCTAGGGAGTTCCTGGGGGAGTCCTTTAATGACATCACCAGCAACAGTAACAGTAACTCCATGGAGAGCTGTGGGGAGGACGGAGAGCGGAAGAGGTGGGTCATTTACTATAGAAAATAATGTCCTATATGTGCTTTTGTTTAATTTGTTTATACCGTGAAATGTTTTAGCACATGCTTAGGGTGATTTAGTACTCCTGGTTATTTTGCTCTCTCTGTTGGGAATGTCAGCCATGGAAAGTCCAGTGACATCATGTGACTGGACACCATCATCCCTATGATCTTGTCTGTATTTCTTTGTTGCTCTTGTCTTGCATCAGTGCAATTGGATTGGCTAAACCAAACAAGATTCCCACTATGGTTGAGCAGTTGAAAGAATATACAGTATACGGGACCTATGATAGATTTAATCAGTCGCTAACAGAAATTCCCACATCCTTTTAGCAGATGCTCTTTTCTAGAGCAATTCAGAATATTGGTCAGTATTCATAATTAAAATGGCAATAGAGTTACAGTTTTTTGCTTTAACGTATCATTATGAAGTAAATGCTGATTGCACAATGTAATGGCCGTAGAATAATGACATCATCTGCGTTTAGACTAGTTCCCTTTAAGCCTCTGCTTTCACTGTGCAGTTCTGTCAGCCACTGGGTACGATCTCCCAGGAAACTGCTCGATTTACGGCACAAAGGAAGTGCACCAACCTCTTTCTGTTGTCTTATTGCTGTATGATAAATGTGGAATGTTGCACAGGCAAATCTGATGACAAACTACGTATATCTGCGTACGTCATGTTTTAGTTGCATTGAGTATACTACCTTGTCTTTTGATTTCTAGAGGGCTTTCTTCACGTTAGCTACCAGCCCTACAGCCATAGAATAACATTACTGAATCGTTATCAGAATAACGTTACCAGTCAGGCTGGCACCGGAAATGGTGATAACATATTTTCTGTCCGTTGATTTTGTGAGCCCCGTTTTTATTTGTCTATATTTGTTTACATTTTGACTAATTGGCACCATTAAAAGTATGCCGAATTAGCTATTAGCAGTTCCCTATTTGCAGTGTATCCATTAGTATGCAAATATCTGTCACTGGATTGATACTGAAGAAAACCTACAAACGTGATGATTCTCAGAGGAGTCCTGGACTTCTTAGGAGCGTGTTTTTTTTCTATGATTTCTAAGTGGATTAATGGACCTTTATTTGCAATGGATATTCGATATAATGATAATAATGTCATTAGAAAGGCTAAGTCATGATGATTTTAAAAAGATGTGTATCATGTCTATGTGTTCAGATTTGACTGAGCTATGACTCCGTGAAGGAGGCACTGGGGGTTTTTAGGTACCTTGACCATTGAGCCAACATTAGCTGTAGAAATACTCAAACTATGTTATTACTCAATATAAAGTTATGACAATTTCACTTTACCTCTTCAGTGAACATACTGCTTTCTTCTCTCTCATTTCCAAAGTGGTGTTGATATTTTTTTCACAGAAGTTTGGAAACAAATGCAGTGTGTCCTGTGTTGTTGGTGGTTGCTAGGCTCTGAGGAAAACGGAGAGCAATCTGGTTGTCTTTGTCTTATATCTTGTATGTCTTATTTTCTTTTTTTTCATTGCTATGGACTCTATTGTGAGTCTGAAATAAAGTTTGAATTTAATTGAAAGCGGCATCAACAATAATACCACTAGGAAACGCTCTGGGGGTGAGTTAAAAAGTTGTCTATTGCTGCTTTAAGTCAAAACCATGAACTGAAGTTAAGGTAAACATTTGACAGCAGTCATACACTTCCTGTTGATAGCTGGCCATGAGTACAACAACACAGCCGGGGTTGGTATCTACTAGCTGTTTCCATTTTCCAACAAAAAATTTAATATTTGTGTTAGAAAATATTAATCCAGTATTAAATATTACATTAAATATCTAAGAAGAATCTATTGATTCTGTAGTACAGGTGAAGCGAAGTCGTTTTTGTT